>RCWM02000426.1:600000-870000 GCA_003667255.2 Euschistus heros | reverse complement strand
ATAATATTTATTTCTTTTAGTCAAGCTATCTGAAAGCCCCTACATATATATATATATATATATATATATATATATATATATATATATATATATATATATATATATAAAACAAATGTTGCTTTCACTTGATAAAGAAATAGGACAAATAGCCAGTACTGATAAAATAAAATACAGTTTATATTTAAATACAGGTGATATTTTTTTAAGAGAATGCGTTTGAATAAAATTAAAATAAGTTTAAATATGATTTTAAATATCTATGGTCTACCTATTTTTTTTTCATGAAAGTAAACTAAGAACTAAAATAATGTTTTGTAAGAATGGTAAATATATGTATATGCATATATATGAAGAATTTACAAGATAAAGTTCGAAACTTTAGGATTTGGATTTGGTAATTTAAGTTGTAACAGGGAATGCAGAGTTATTGGACTAGATAATGTACAACTCTTTGCAAGACCATTCTGTGCTGAACCGGCTAGGCTGAATGAGAAGTAAGTGGGTGGACGGTATCTATGATGACCTTGTAGTTTAGGGTTTCTATAGAGTTGATGTAGATAGGCTTATGGACAGCTATTTTAGTTGGTGTCGGCATCGATTCTTTGGGTATAAATAGGTTTCCTATTAGACTATCTTTAGATGAATGGTTTCTTTAAAAAGTAGTTAAAGCACATTCAAAACGGCCGTAATAAAGATCACACCCCTTCCCAGTCTGACCATTACAATTATCTACCAGCAGCGAAAAAATTAAAAAAAAATGATGCTGGTTTTGAAATTTTACGCTTCTTGAAATGCGATAAGCATCAAGAGGAATTAGAAAAAAATTATTTGTAACCTACGTGAATTAGTGAAGGTTAAATATAGTCGACTTTCGTTCGATAACAAGAAATCTTTAATATCTCGAATAATTTTCAATCCCCTGGGAAAAATATGTCTAAATTGAAAAAATAACCATAAATAATTCGAAATAACTTTACGGTTATATTTTACCTCTATATGACGACGAGACACAAAAATTATCTCTATAACACGAAGTTCAGTAGTAAAGTCGAAACACCGCCGTACATAACAACATATAGAGATATTGATGTACCAGACACTTTTTTTCGATTGTTTCAATCAAAAATATGATTTACAAACATGTTGTCAACAGTCTTAGGCTAAAGATTAGGGCCTTTGTTAATCCGCAATGTTTTAATGTTAATTTTAATGTTTGTACACGTTTTTTACAATATACTGTAGTATTTTCTGTTAATTATACTATTAATTACCTCTGTAACTCGAACTTTCATTTGGTTTCTTCTATCAAAAATGAACTCGAACTATGTCTAAGTCGAACTACACGTTCCCGTCGAATTCGAGTTAGCGGGAATCGACTGTATTTTTTTTTGGGCGCGAAAAGGCCTTATAGACCACGCGAATATCATGATTTGGGATTCTTCTTCATTTCCCAAAACTTCCTCATTCGTTCTGCATGTCTGGCTTTTCTTTCCTCCGTCCAAGCCCCACTCCTCCTTATTCTCTCCCTTCCCACGAAGACCTTTATGTCATTTAATGATTTTCTATATGTTTCCCTATCTTGGCAGTCTGTATCTTTTATTCCCATTGAATTCATGTCATCCTTAATCTGTCTAAAAAACCCAGATGTCGACTGTATTATTATTATTGTTTTGTTTTTTTTAATTTTTCTCAAAAATTAAGTAACTGACTTTTCCTAGATTAAAAAAAAAAAAGATTATTATTTTAGTTGAGAAATATAGATTATGCCTGCAACGACTGAAGTTCTCAGTTGGAATATATGCACCAGGTCATGGAAACGTGTCTTATCGCTGACAGGGCAAAAACTTTCTTTTAGTGTTCTTTTAGGAATACATTTGCAACTAAATCTGCACATCTTTATCTCTAAAATAGCTAAGCAGGTTGTTCTGGAAGTATTGAAAATAACTAAACACACCCAGAAAAAAATTAGTTATATATTATTTAGAACTTTATTGAGGCAAACGCCTCTCAAACATGGACTAAAATAGTTGTAACAGGAATAAATCAGTAGGCTTATAAATATGTAAATAATGATAGGTCTAGTTCTAATGAACTTTTTGAATTGTGCCTCTTTCATTTATTATGTTCATTATGTGATAACGTGAAGACTGAGATCGTTTAGGTAGTATCTCAGTATTCTTCTGTCAGGAGCAACGTAGGTTCGAATCCAGCCTCGATGTATCTGTATATACATATATGTATATATTTCGTGACAGATCAATAAAATTGATGTAGACCTTCACTCTCCTGTTAGAATGGATTTGTAACATTGATTATCTGTCCTTCCTGCCTCTTGAACCAAATAAAGACGTATGATTCCATTAGACAACAACAGTACTGATTTTCTGATATATTTTTGTTTTAAAAATATTTATTGATAATTACTCTGTATACATTATATACAACTAGTAAAATAGAGGGAAATGATTACAATTGTATGTCAATAATACGTATAGAACCACTCACTGGTAACAGTTCAATAAAGTTTAAAATTAGTCGGATGATTGTCAGAAATTGAGTGTGAGATGAGTTGGGAGACTAATGGATTCGATCTGTTATGGAGTTTGCCATGAAAGGATAGGTATCTGGTTTGTGCCAAATCAGCAACATATGGAACACTAAGTTTGTTTGTGACACAATAAGAAGCACTGAGGATTTCATGAAGGATTTTGGATTGTAAGGATTGGATACGAGAAGAGTTGGAAGGTATTGTGGGGCCCCTGAGCTTAACTCCGTATGTCCAGTTGGGTCTAATTACTGTCATGTAAATAAGTCTATTGTGATTTATTGGGAGCTTTGAACGCTTGTCTAGTAAATGTTGGAGTAATCGGAAACGGCGAGCAGTTTCTTTTCAAGTCTAGTAGGTGTCTAATAGTTTGGTAGTGTATGGAGTTTGCTATGAAAGGGTAGGTATCTAGTTTGGGCCAAATCAGCAACATATGGAACATTAATAAAGTTCGTGACACAATTAATTGTAGGCCTAGTAAATAGTTTTTTCACCCATCAGCCATGCATTAATTTGTATTCATATTTTATTAAGAAAAAGCATTGAATATTTTTAATTCCATTGTTAATACTTTATAATATATAATAAAATAATAAGAGCTTTATTTTAAGGAATTTAACAATTTACAATTTTGTAATATATTTGTATAAATACATGTTTTGCTAATAAAACAATTCACACTACATATTCGTTCAGTATAAATTAAACTTAAAAATACATTTTTTAAACTTTAGGAAAAACTGACAAAAAAAACCTACTAAAAAAAAAATTAATAAAAATAAATAAGCAAATAATAATAATAATTAAATAAAACAAATTGATAAAGTAAATAGATGGAAAATATGCAAAAGTTTTGGGCGTTAAAATTAATTGCTATTTAAGAATAAATTATCTCATACAATACTTTGATTTGCTAAATTAAAATTTAACTTAAACTAATAAATTCTAAGAATGTCTTATTAAATAAATTTCATTCTAGTAGTATGTGTCTAGTTCGTTTGTGTACGTATCTTTTTAAGGTTAGCTTGTTATATTGACCGATTGCTTGTATCATGGGATTGTCTGAGTTTATTGTCGAGTTAAAAAAGTTGTGAGTCTGGGAGTAAATAAACTTTAATTGTTTGAAAATCTAGACCGTGCAGCATGTCAGTTATTTTTGTGTATAGTATCTTGGGTAGTCGTTTATGATTCACAGGCGTTGGTTTTGAATTCTTTCTAATTTTTTGTAATTGGAGTCACATGTGTAGCTCCATACCGGAGAGGCGTATGTAAGTAATGGTCGAATGACTGATTTATATAAAATAATTTTTTTGCGAGTTGATAGAGGGGATTTTCTTCGGAAATATGGTGACATTTTACTTAAGTTTTTTGGCTTTACAGCATTTATTATTAATGTGGGATGTGAAAGTTAAACGTTTATCTAATTCGAGACCTAGGTAGGTAACAGTTTGTTCCCAAGGTATTCGAATTTTATTTAGAATGATATGATCCGCTAATTTAGGTCTTCTTTTTGTAAACATTATTGCTGCAGTTTTGTGTTCATTTATTTGTATTTTCCATCTTTTGTAATATTTATTGAATTTGGAGTCTAGTGATTTTAATCTTTTTCCTATTGTATCTATCCTGTAGGAACTTGTGTAAATGGCGGTGTCATCTGCGTAAAACGATCTTTCAACTGAAGGAAGAGAAGGTAGGTCGGATATGTATAGGTTAAAGAGAGTCTTCCTTGGGGAAGACCAGCTGATAGCGAATGCTTAGGTGTTGTGGTGTTGTTGATTAATACTTTATAATACAGAACTATTCAACCTCTTCAAACGATCTGAAGTTATCAAGACTGTGAACTTGGGGTGGCTGTATAGGGCAGGTCACGTGTAACGTATGGGATATACGTTGATTCCCTCGAAGGACCCCACGTACCTATTCCATGGTTCAAGAAGAGTAGGAAAAGCGAGAGGTAGACGAATACTGTGACCGAGTGTGCTAGAATACTGCTCGGTTATCGATAAATGCTGCGCAATATGAAACTACTTGGCGAAGATTATTGGAGGTAGCCCAGACTTGGTGACGAGTAGTTCAGACAATTAATGATAAAATTATAAAAACATAAATATTGAGCGTCTGTTATAATGTAATATACGTGTAGTCTGTTTGAACTATGTTTGCAAGGACAAACACGCAATTTAATGGTGGTTGAACAATATAGTTAGAAAAAAAATGATTAAATTAGTGTGATTAAGGAAAAGGTTTTAACTATCGGTGCTTTATGTCAAGGTGGAGCAGAGAACTATCACCCTGCAAGGTTATGCGATTATTTGGTTAATAACTATTGGTAGTTGCTTAATGTAAACCGCTTTAGGTTGATCATTGCTGTTGACTTCTGTCTAACCAAACCCCAACCATTTATATTGTGTAAATACATGTCATAATATGAGATAGTATCGATTTCAAACATCGATTCGATATTTCAATGAGAAAAGTATTGGTATCGTGAACAGATGATACGTATAAAGGAACCGATCGATATCGCGCCGAAATTGATAATACTTTAGTGATCCCTAATTATGTAATTATTTTACATCGACTCTTCTCTCTATTGATACAAAAAAAAACCAAAAAAAAAAACCATTATTTCATCTTTAGCAAGATAGTAAATCTGTGTGCTAGATCAAATCTGGTTGGCACAGAATTGCATAACTCCTTTCAAAATCATTTAAAGCTGAACACTGAATTGTTTAAGATTGCCATACGCTATTAGAAGATAAAAAGTAGAATTAAAATTTCAAAATCAGTGACGCTAAAACAATAACTACTAATGGTAGTAAAAATATAAGTGAGATAGGTTTTTGATCCCATTATAAGCATTATGTTATGTTTCCAAAGCTGTAGAAACTATCTTAATAAGGTCAGTTCAAGCAAGATTCAGTCTAAATATGATTGGTATTTACAAGTCTTGGGATAATATTCCTTCATACCGGTTATTTAGTTTAAAAAAATTGAAGTAAAAAATCAAGGCATCTATAATATTCAGTGAAAGATTTTAGTAACATTTGATTCTTCTAAAAAGATAAATCAAACCCAAAACGTATGAAAATGTTGATTTTCTTAAATAACAGCTTATAAATCGATTTTTTTTTTTTTTACATTGTTTAAATTGTAATTAACTATACACAATATCATAAACATAAATCGATATTCTAGAATTCTATCTTTTTTCATATCAGACAAGCAAAATCCTATAACATTTAAATACCTTTATTACTTTGAGTACCTCGTTTTTATACAAGGTGACTTTCTAACTATCTGCCTACTCAAATAAGTTATCTCATGTTTCTGCATTCTGAAGTACTATTAATAACTATTTATAAATGTTTCTTACTTGTATAACATTTATATACTTGTATTATGTTTTCCACTACATTAAGCATTCTACTATAGAAATTTGTTTTTTATTTCGTTTGTGAAGTGTTCTCTTATTTTTCTCTTTACTCTCTATATCTTTAGCTAGAGTTTACGTATGTATTATCTTTATTATTATTATTTTCTTTTTATTTATATTTCTGTACCAATGTTTTATTATTTAGGGACATTGTACCCTATATTGATTTTTTGAATATAGTGTATCTTTTAAATAATAAATTCTATTTGCCGTTTTGTGTTTGCTTATTTTATATAATTTTAATAGGTTTAATTTCTAATGCAGCTATATATTGAAAGATTATGAGTTCAGCAATCCCTTAAATATATTTTTTTATAAAATAATTTTGTTTTCGAAACCTGATTAATAAAAACATGAAAAATTCTCATAATAGATATCACTAAGAGTATAAATTTAAAGCTGGTATTTAATGTTGCTGATTTAGCCCAAATCAGATATGTATCCTTCCATTGTAAGCTCCATAACCACTCAAATCCACTAGCCTCCCAACTTGCTTCCTCCTCCATCTCTGATAATCCTCCGAGGCGTCTGAAAAGAAGATGGACTAGTGACCTTTAAGTGTAGATTTTATTGAAGTGCTACTAGTGAGTAGTTCTTTACAAGTTCTTTACGTGCTACTGTATTTACTATCAACACATTTACTAAATGTATATCATTTTGTACAGTTGTAAAGATCAATAAATGAAAAAAAAAAAAAAAAAAAAAAGCTGGTATGCCACGTACCTTTTATTTTCAAAGCCTTTAGATGCTGAATATCACACTTTTTATATTGTCTTGGGTCAATAATTATTGTTTTATATGTAGAGATAAGGATGGAAGATGCTTTGTCTAAAGATACAAAGGAAACGCATTATCACATTTATGAATTAATCTATTTGAGTAAATTATACAAACTATTGCAAAATTAGCAACTTTGTTAAACGTCCTGGACACCTCGGAGGTAAATTGTATTTCTCATACTCGTATCAGAGTTTCCAAAAACCGGCCAATTAGCTTATGATTGGACTGAAATTGAGGACATTAAGTTATCTAAAATCCGTTTCTCCAGAAGCAAGGACCAGTTCATCGAACCGACTTCCTGAAGTGAAGAATGATGACCGTTTGCACTCCCACGTGGCCAATGATGCGGCGAGTCCTAGTGGTGCAATAATTGCATATCTCTGTTGCACCCACTTCACCCTGCCCACTTCACCGCCTCTACACTCAACACTCCTTTATTTAAAATTCAGTATTATATAAATAATTATGTTTGCAAGAAACTGGAAACAATATATAAGACCGAACAATGACTAAAAACATGTTCAGTTTAAGCAAAACCGTTGGGAAAAAAAGCCATGATATTTAGATAGTTCCCCAAGCATATGCTGTGTCTACAGTTTCATTAAAAACATTTCAGGTTATAAGTTTTAATTTTTAAAAACTATATCAACGAACCAAGTAATAATGCATTTATAGACTACAGATGAGATATGCGTTCGAGTAATCAGCGAATTACATTGACGTCATCACGCCCTTATTAGTTTGTTTGTAATTTTTGTAAAACGAATTAATTTTTAAAAAATATTAGATGCAAATCTAGACTTTATTTTATGGCTTTTGATCATTACAAGCAAATAATACAATTTCACGAATATGTATTTGATCCGTCGGAATAGCTCTTCGACAGAAAGTTGCGACTTTTGACAAGCTGCGTATTTGTGATTTTATAATTTACTTTTACTAACAAATTAAGTATAAATTATTTATTTATACAAACATATACACATTTTTATACAATATGTCTTCATTGCGTTTATGATATTACATAAGTCTATTTCATTCACTGGTTTCGAAACTTATTATACTTCTGAGTTATTCTACATAATTAATTCAGCTTTTAATTATAAAAAAGTGAAAATTCATATTGGCAAACTTCATAAATGAAAATGTTGCAGAGAGAATCATTTAAGGGCTGGTTAAAAATTGTTTTCAACCAGTAATCGTTAATGATCACAAAAATACCTCCTAAGTTTGAGCAGGAATTATAAATATATTTGTTTAAGCTAAAATATATTGATCTTATTGTATGTTTCTTGTCTTACAAGTCTAAACCGGGGCTTACATTACTTGAGTGTGATGTTAAACGGGATAAAATGCTATTTCCTAATTATGGTTGTAAATGTCTACATATAACGAGTTATCAGCAGCGTAATTTTATGAAAATATTTTCCTACAATTTTATTGTAGTTTTCGTTCTATACCATTAATACTCTTAAATCGCTTTTATTTGAATAGATTGAAAAATTACAGTAAAAACATAACATAAGTTTTCAATGCATATTTTTTTTTTTTTTTACACACTAAAATAACTTATATCTATAATTCCAAATTTAAAATATTTTTTTCCATTGCTTTGGTTCTCCTTAGGGTGAAAGAGAGGATTTGATATATTTTTTAACGTATCGAAACATTTTTCTTTTCTATCGGCTAAAAACTCCTTAATTTTTTAAGCCTTTAATTCCTCATATATCTTTATAAGTTTTGACTCTTTGAATTGTAGTACCTTTTACAATTTTTCTCATTATACCATTTTGGAATGGTTGAAGTTTGCTGCTTGTACTTTTTCCAGTAGATGAAAATAATAGAGCCCCATACCGCAAGGTTGGTCGGATTACACATTTATATATAATTAATTTAAAACGTTAAGCTAAATTTGTAGGAGATAATAAATGGTTCAGTTTGTAAGAAGGTAATCTCGCTTTTCTTATTTTACTAAGTTAGGGGGCCGAAAACTTAAGGTGTCTGCCAACAACGTTTTTCAAAAGTTTGTTGACAGAATTATTAATTTTGAAATTTGTTGGTAGTTTCTTTTTGCCTTTTTGAAAAGAAAATATTATACGTTTTGTTTTATTCGGGATAACCTCAATGTTTAACTGTATGAGCTCCTCAGCTATTTTCTGGCACACTTTTTCTGATGGCTTTAAGGCCTTGCTTGCGTTTAAGCTGTAGCTTATGATAACATTATCATCTGCAAACGCCGTAAAGTTGCGTTCAAGTATTGAGCTCCAACTATTTTCGCAGTGTAAATGGAAAAAAGGATCGGTGATAATACCGCACCTTGTGGTACTCCGCTAGTGAGAAAAATCGGATTAAAAATCTCTTTGTAAACTTGTACCGCCAATGATCTTTTGCTCAGAAATGATTTTAAGATTAAGTTTAATTGTCCCGAGCAATCAAAATCGATAAGCCTTTGGCAAAGTCGCCTATGTTAGACCGAATCAAATGCTTTGGAGAAATCTAGTTCTAAATTCATCTTGACAGTCAACTATACTTTTATTATTATATTTTAAGTTAATAAAAAAAAAAACAATGTATATTATTGTAAAGTATAGTTAATAATGTTTTAGTGTTAAAATAGAGATTTTTTTTATTCTTTATCAATATTCCAGGGCTTGAAAATGTGGCAAAATCCAAGAAACGTTGCTCAGTTTCAATTTATTGGATATATTAAATATTTATTTTATATACTTTGGATATAAATAAATATTTATTTCAGGAGATAGTTTTGCTAATCCATTACTTATAGTATTGACTACTGAAATAAATAGTTTAACAATTTTCAGGTCGTTTTACCATCATCGATTATCAATGTTTTCACAAACAGTAAAAATAATTGTTTTGCTAAAGAGGACGATCGGATTTAGTTTCACTATGATAGCTTTCATAATTATAAGTTGTTCACTGTACAAAATTATTGCTATTACTGAAGTATGTAATAAATAAAAACAACACGAATCCTAGTTCATTTACTCGCACATGGATCGACTTATATTGAAATTTCAATCCCATTATATTAATTATATAATAGATTCTCCTGAGTAATTAAACCTCATTTTCACATACCCTCGCTCACGCCATCATTGTTCAACAGATGTTCATTAAGCTGTTATGACGACCACAGAATTACTATCATGTGAAAGTAACAATCTCTCTTCATACACACTCGTTGGACACGAATATCAGATAGTGTTGCATGTAGCGGCTGGCTGGGTATTCATCACATCGGTTACTGGTTTAGTGAGAGAAACGTATTTATTTTCTGCTGGTCGTTATAATGTGCATTACTGATATATATAAGATGGCTGCAATACCGTTGGAAATATGAAACAGAATAAAAAAACTTTCTATAAACACTTCCGCTTCAGAACAGAGCTGGGATCGAATACAGTTGAACCTTGATAATCTTGCCGAATTATTAAGAAGAGGTCATTCCAACTAGCAAGTTGTCCAGATTACTGAACACCAAGTAATTTAAGTGTACAAAAAATGAAATAAACAGTGACAAAAGAGGTATGTATTTATTTATGTACAATTAAAATGGTTATCTACAGAAATCATATTATTACTTGTGTTGGAAAAAGTCCAGTTATTTTTTATTGAATTGTATTCTGCAAATGTGATTCAAAGACACGATCCTTCATACGATGGAGCATGTTTTTCTACTTCCATTGAAGTGCCAAATTTAAAGTTTTTACTTTAGGTGCGCATGATGGTATAGAAGGATCAATATAATTGGGATTGTTGAATTGATTGCCACTTCTATTGAAGTTCTTATTAAATTAAATTAATTAAACACACATCATAACACACGCTGAATGACCTAAACCAAACAGCATTGCCCAACTGCGGGTTTTCAGGCTGTTTAATAGTTATAGTCCTTGTTATATGCTGCTTGGAAGGTTTTAATTTTAAGCCCGTTGGTTTTGATGTCGCAGATAGTGGTC
Organism: Euschistus heros; assembly: GCA_003667255.2. Lineage (NCBI taxonomy): Eukaryota > Metazoa > Arthropoda > Insecta > Hemiptera > Pentatomidae > Euschistus > Euschistus heros. Next base: position 859,256 of record RCWM02000426.1, on the reverse strand, counting down.
TTACCAATACCGAATAGCGCAGAAAACACCGAATAACTCATACCTTTTTTAATTCAAAGTCAAGAATATCATAATTCTACTTCAAAGTGACACTTTTAAATAAAAAGTTGCAATGTGACACTTGAATACGTTCCACTACAATATATAATTCTATGAACACAAAACGATGCCACGTGTTGAGAAATATAGGAGAAGAAAAATAAAAATAAGGTGGGGTGCGCAAAGTAGAGGGGTTCGTCCGGATTATTGAGGTCATAATCCATATGTAAAAAAATATAATAACTAGTATAAACATCGTTTTTCAAAATACATATTTTTCTTTTATTAATTTCAGCAATCTATTTTAATTGACCTCTAAATAAAAATATTCCATAATTTGCCCATATGTTAATTCGCAGGTTTGCAGGATTGTACCAATCCTTAACAATCCAATTTGGGAACTCAGTCTCTTATATAAGCCATCAACCTCTTCGCCTTGAAGACCGCGGGCTATTCCCGCTACTGGTCCGATCTTTATCCAGGCACGTAGGGACTCTCTCTCCAGGAACTGATGGAGATCTTCAGAGACCTCTGGCCTGGAGTGCTCAACGAGAGACTTGTTTTCTCTTGCCAAAAGTTTGCTCGTTTAGGCTGCATCCAAAATTTTGTACTCTCAGATCAATTTAATCATTTATTGTTTATGCAAACGTTATTTTCTTATTTTAATTCTGTAATTTGTGTTTTATCTCGCTATTAAGCATTCATTAAGCCATATCTGGAATAGCTAATGAACTCCCTCGTATATGATAATTTTACATAATTGTTATAATTCATATTATAGACAATTTTGAAAAGATACTTCAAAGTATGAGACTTATCGATATAATATCTGGTGAGGAGAAGTTATAAAGGATGTAGAAATGTAATATTTATATCATAATGAAATTTAAATTATAAATTTTTTTTTATAAATTATTAATTGTATTTACAACTTTATACAGTATATACATCAACTATAGGTTTGAAAAATGGCTTGTCAATAGCTCGCAAAGAACTACCCATTAATAACACTTTAAAAGTTGTATATTAGAAGGTCTATAGGCCATCTTCTTTTCATACGTCTCAGAGTGTCATCGGGAAAGCAGTAAGAAGAAAGTGGAGGACTAGTGGATTAGAGTGGTTATGGAGCTTACGATAATTTTTTTTTTGTGTCGAAGTAATGAGTATGAAAGATTTTTGGAAGCATTTTTGAATTGTAAGAATTGAATACGAGCTCAATTCCGTAGGTAAAAATTGGTCTATTCACTAACATTGGAAACTAATCTTTCGTAATATTTTGGAAGCATTGAATCTTATCTGGTCGTTGCTGAAGTAGTCTATAACAACGAGCGATCTATTTCTCGACAATCTCTTGTCGTGTATGTGAATTCCAAGTAAGAGGTTTATCCAGTTAGAGTCGGATAGATAGATTATTGACGAAGAAAGAAATATTAAAAACGAAAAATATAGAAATATACGACAATGAACCCCTTCAGATATCCGAAATAGCGCTCAAAAACCTTGTAGTACATCTGTTCCTTTTCATGTCAAAAATATAATGTACTAAATAAAATTTTTCCTTCCTATACAAAATAATAAATGTACTTATGTATTATTCATGTTATATCCATCAGAAAAATGTAAAAACGAATAATAATTGAATTTAATTAACAATTATTGATTATGCGAAATAAACGAAGTTGAGAGAAAGTAGGTTCAAACGTGACATTTTTAATTGAAACCAATATAGCTCCTAAACGAACTAAAAATATTTTCCATTAAATTTCTAACGGTAGAACTGTCGTCAAAGTTTTGATTTGTGTAACAGCAACTGATCTACAACGTGTGAAAATGTTAAATTTTCGAGATTGAGAAAACGTTACATCATAAAAGTATAAAGTGAAGTTTGATAGTCGACCGACTGTTGACGAGCGCCATTCGAGAGAGGTTACAAAGGTACGGTGTTATATAGAGCTAGAAAATTTAATAAAATTAAATTATTTTCAATTATATTGTTAGTAAAAATGCTGTAAATATGTGGTGCGACATCCGTGCCACAGTGAAGTCTAAAAAATCAACCGATATGTGGCTAGCGCCATTTTGCAACTGCTCCTAATTGTAACTACAACACCTTCATAGTTCTAAGAAGGTTTACATTAATAATGTTTAATATACTAATGATTTGAATGTATACTTTTATGAGTAGTAATTAAATCCAACCAAATGAAATCGATAAAATTATTTTTGCCAAATCAAAATGTCGATCCCTTACTTTTTGATATTGTGTATAAAAATATGATTTATTGTCCCCGCGGATAATGTAATTTGTTCTCTTCTTTCATAAATTACGATAAATATAAAAAAACAAATCTCCAAAAAATAACTTAATAAGCGGCATAACCTTTACCTTTGCGGGGGATTTCAGTAGGCTTTCCCTATGACTCCAAATGGTTCTAAAGCCGTTACAATAAAAGCATGTTTAAAATTTTCTAGTGTTAGAAACAACATTGAATTGAAAGTACAATTTTTTATGTTCTAAAATCTAGGTTTTTAGATCAGTAATCAGTAATTAAAATCAATCACTGGATAGTTTTTGCCCCTTTGGTCTTTTGTGTACTAAAATAGTATCCTAAGTATTGCTATTGCATTTCTTGAGTGTAAAATTATCTATTTTATTTTAAGTCCTATATATATATATATTTTTTTTTTTTTTTTAATTAGGTAAAGCATTACTAAGTACTAGAAGATTAAGGCATAATTGAACGAATTTTTTTTGCTTCTATTATTTTTGAATCCGCCTGCTTTATCTGTTTATATACTCAGAACTAAAATGATAGATTTTGTACTTTTATGATTTTCAAATTTTACACTAAATTAATACAATTTTTAAAGAATTAAATTTTACCACTCTTCCTTAAGTGAATTATTGCGAGGCTATTACAAACTGGACAAGAGTAGACTAGGGACTTAACCTCCAGAGTATGTCTCGCTATGTCAAGGATAGCGACATGTTTTCATAATTGAGATGTTCTGAGAAGGCTGCTTCAAGGAAACTGTAACACCGGCTTTTGATCTCTTTATTAATTATTTTATTCTTTAATTCTTTAGAATTAACAAAGTTTTATCATATTTTGGATTATATTTAAAATATTGTACTATCAAATGTTGGTAAATATTTTAAGAACAATTAACACTTGTGAACCTTTATCTTATCCTGGTATTAAATGTATTTTGCGCGATAATCTAGGTTTATAAGGTGCGTTTTAATAAGAAAGGCATGTGTTCTTATAAATCAGAGTCTATACAATTAAGATTCCCTTTTAATAATATTTTAACTTATTTTATTAAAGTTTAAGTTCCACCCGTAAACCGGGTTAGAATTTTTTGATTTTAGTCAGAAATAAATTTTCAAAATAATGAAAACGTCATTATATTAACATTGGGCATTGGACGATTTGAACTTTCTTCGACAGCCCTCCTTATAATGAAAAATGTATTACTGTTATTCTTAAAATTTGCAAAAAATCGATGTTTCGTCAGAGTGGTTATAATAATACCGGAATATGGAGTGATTGTTTTCTTAAAATTCTTTTTATTGGAATTTTGTGTTTTTTTTTAAAATAATTTTTAAATGAATAAATCAAAAAAATCTTTAAAAGGTAAAGTTTTTAATATTTTAGATCCATTTTTCTAATACCATAGATAAGCTGTTAACTAATTTATGATGTTATAATATATGATAAAAAAAAAATACTTAAAACTATTGTCTATGGTAAAATTTTAATAAATTATATCCATCAAAATAAAATGTATTGTAGTAATGTGCTTGCTGGCTGAAAATTATTTTACGTTTGATTAAGAAAAGAACGATTAGTTAGCTACAATAAATCTATAATTTATAATAAATTAACTGATATTATTTATAAGAATAAATGTAAAACAGGAGTTGTTGGTAATACAGGAAGCTTACAATTCCTAATGTGTGGTATCTTGAGATTTCAACTGTTTTTTGTTGTTTTTTTTATAGGATGTTAGGTTACTTTTCTTAACGCAATCATAAGTACTTCAAATGATTTCTACAACAGTAAGTGATTCCAATATCTGAACTAATTGGTGTCAGGGGTGGTTCGCATAAGCGAAAAATTCGGATAATCGAGGTTGAAAATTGTACGAAGAAGTAGAAAAAAAAATTTGGTCTTTTAGGAAAAATTCAATGCATACATGTAAGTTCTTTATTATTTGTTACAATGTACATTAAAACTAAATATATACACATTATGCTTTATCTACATATATTCATACAAAATACCTCATTTTTTTATTTCGTTTTGCTTGAAAAAATCAACAATGTTCGTATGCTTTAACATTTTCATTTTTTTTTTTGTCAGTGCCGAGTCCTTTATGTTTTTGAGTTGAAACAGCTGAACTGCAGTTGCTTCTCTTGCCTTTCAAGCCATTGGTTACATCAATGGCTTTTATTACACCATCGTGGGTTCTTCTGCGAGTTCGGATAATAGAGGGTTCAGATAATGGAGGTTTGGATAATCAAGGTTCTACTGTATGTAGTAGAATTTTATAATCTACTTAATTCGCCCGTTTTCATTAATAAAGAACTGAGATAATTTTATCTAAAAATTCAAATATTATTTATTTATCGATAAAAATTTGTATATGCTACATTACGAGAATTATTTTCTCAATGATATTTTCACCAAAGCCATAATATTTAGCTTGCTTCTATAGCACTGATTAGGTGCTTGAAGATTAAGTAAAAGCATAATTGGAAATCAAATTTTTAATTTTAAAATATGAGTTAGTAATCCAGATGGACTGAGATTATTAAAAAACTCCTGCGGATAATAGATTGCATTAAGAGTGTTTAGAACTATAGTTCCATGAATCATATTTTTTTTACACATAACAAAGGATACTATAAGAGCAAAGGATCGACAGTTTTACTTTTAATAATTTTTATTCGGCAGAAATAATTTTATTGATTTTCTCTGGCTGAATTTTCAGTTCTTACAAGAAAGGTATATGATAGCCCTCTCAACATTGTTCATTTAATTTTTTATAATGGCTTATAAAAATTTCTAAAACTATGAAGATAATCTATTATAGTTAAAAACTGGTACAGCTGGGTTAAATGGTTTTACCATTGTAAACTCTGTTGCTAAATGGCGCCAACCACATATCGGTCGATTCTTAAACTCTACTGGGAACCACATGTCGCGCCACGTATTTAAATATTTAAAAAAAAATAATTTATTTGAATATAAGTAAATTTTATTATTAATTAAGGTCTATATAACACAGTACCTTTGTAACCTCTCATATAAAATGGCGCTCGCCACCTATTGGACAGTTTCAAACTTCTCTGTTATCCACATATTATCGCTTTTTTAATAACAAATCAACTGAAGATCAGTAGATTTTACTATTGTTAAACCTTCCTGGAAATATAAAGAGGATGTGGTTAAAATTTGGTACAGATTAGTGGATAGTGATCACAAGCTAAATGTGGCTTGCCCTTTCATATAATAGTATAGATATCACAATATATTATATTCATAATAATTAATCAATATGGAGGTGTAAGGATTATGATTTAACATAATAAATCATCATAGCCTATGCCTATAACTATATACATACCAACATATACCTATGATTGTATAAACATATTTGTTTATTTGTCAATACAAGTAGATGTATTATACTTAAATATAAGCCTATCTTCTGTTTATGTAGGCAATTACAGTTGACCTGGTTTTAGTGTCCTATCCAAGTGAACAGTTCTCGGAACTCGTCCTTTGCGTAACGAAAGATAAAAAATCACTCTCTACTATTGACCCAATCAAGTGCCATCTGATGAGCCAATCTGAACTTAAGACATCTATGCGGTACATCTGCTTCAGTGTTATGTAATAAATATCATGTAACAAATGTTAACATATTTAGTAATTTTATTAAATACATTACATAATTTTCAATATTGGCTACTTTTGTTGAATAATGAAAAGAAGCTGGGATGAAGGTTGCCTTTTAGCGGGCAAAAATTTGATTCAGTTAGTAGTTGTCTTTGGATACCTCCATTCCCACTATGGGCTTTTTTGTATTTTCATACCGTTGATAAATTTATTTTCATTTTTTAGTTCTTTTATATCGTTCCACAAGGTTGTGAAGATGACTGCTGAAGAATCTATACGATTACATAATACGAATGTCTGGATATCTATTTCACTTTTACAAACAGAATATTAAATTTTGTTGTTGAGCTAAACTGAACGAATCACTTTAAAGGTGATCTTAACTGATCCAAAGTCGCCACTGACATGGCTAGATCTTAAAATATCTGAATATCTGTAAAGTCTAAATCAAACGTATGTCTTCATAAGTTACAACACATATCCTTTATCAAAATTTATTTGACATTGAGGCTTTAAAAAAGGGACTAGACTGTGCGGACAGCGCATTACAAATGATGACTAGTGCGCAACATGCAAATTTATGCGCTGGGAGGAGTGTGCTGTCCTTCGTGCAAGTAATAGCCTCTCCTATAGGATGTCCTTACTAGATAATTATCGCCAAATGTCTTCGGTTAGCACTTCCTCACTTTTTCATCACTTTGTGATGGATCAAAATATATTAGAAGTTATATACTGAAGAAAACAAAATCGATGGGCAGTTTCTTGTCGTTTTAGACTGAAGTGTGGTGAACAACTATACCATAACGCATTGCAAGTCACTCACAACTCGTTTTACTCCGAACAGGCAATGTATGCAACGAAAATACTTATGCTACTGAGAGATAAACATGTTTCTTCCACATCGAACAACGTACATGACATTGGTAACTTCCAAACCGTTTGGCTACCGTTGGGAGGGATTTATTGCCCAGAGTCGATATGCCAAGGGCACCACGAATCGATTCCTGTCGGAATATTAATCGCAACACGATATCTGCAAAAGTCGTGATACGCAGGCTTACGCAATGTTTGCTCTGCAGTTCGGGCGTGTTCCTCATTGATACGATTGTAGATGGGATACTGCCGAGCCTCGTCGTGTTATTGTGATGGAGTTTGAGTAGTTATAGGTCGCTGCTATGTAATTTCTAAGCTACTTTCACCGTAGTACAGTAGTTGAGAAATATGGTAGTTGAGGATCGGGTTCATTCAGCCATTCAAATGCAACGCTTATTAGCATCTGCTATAATGTTGTCAGTATTATATCAACTATGAAAACTATTTTTGGCCATTTTCAAGGATTCCACTTCTCCTCCTCATAAAATACATTATTCAGCAAATAAAACGGGTTCGGCTTTCTGTCCACGTTTTTCAATTTTAAAATAAAAAAATATAGTGATATTTTTAATTTAAAATATTAGACAGTACGTTGAGTTTATATTGAATTTATACTTAAAAAGGGCTAAATAACATTAAACTCTATTATTAATAAATTTATACTTGTCTTTTTTTACTAGAAATCTTGAAAAGAACCTTATTTTGAGCAAATGCGCTTTCTATAATATAATTTCTGATTGCTAGTTAGGTAACTATTTACTTTTTACAAGCAAGATTTCAGGTTTCAGGTAATGCCAGTGAACTTAATAATTAAAAATAATGATCTCAAAGTATGACTTGGATTATGAGATATTACGAAATTAATGACCACGAAGTTGATCAATTGTGAATGTGCTATTATGCACTTTTTGCCTTTCCCTAGACAATTATTTACAAGGTTTTGTACAGAAAGGGACTAACTTTCATCCTTATTACTTCCCCCTTTTTTTCTATGAAGAACCAATTTAGTGGTTATTATGGTAGAGGAAGCACTTTGAATACTATTTCCCCACAACTGTATCACTTGAATTCATCAGACCTCCAAGAAAACTGAACTACAAGAGAATTTCTAAAATTATTCTTCAATTTTCTAAGGATGTGGAATGTCTAAAGCAGATGCTACGTAGCTATGTGATGGTGTATGTTTCATAAGTTGGCCAAAAAACTACAAAAAAATGTGTACATAATTGAAGGATATTCGATATTATGTCAATTTTTATAAAGATTTAAAACAGGACATGGTAACAATATGAAGTGCGAATAATATGCATAGTTTGCTTAAATTAAATTAGTTAGCAAAAACAATATGTTAGATTGTTAAATAATTTTTTTTTTCTTTCGGATTTGTATATGGATTTGTACATGGTAGGCGTGTGGGAGAGTAACCTGGCATGGATTTAAAAAAATATTTATTTAAGCAAATTTCTCATACAGCTTCCCTTTGTTAATTAATTTTTTAATTTTCCCTTTGTTTTCATAAACCACAAAGGCTTACATATATTATTTTCTTTTTTGTAATCAGATCGTGGTGTTTTAATTCAATGCCTAAATCTAATCTAAGCAGATTGTCTTTTATTTTATAGCTGTTTGAGAAAACATTACATTTCGTTGTATATAATTTCTTTAATAATTTTTTCATTATAATCAATATTGCTATCTAAATTTTTAGATTTCCATTACTGTCCTTTCAATTTTGGTATAAATAATGACTGTTTCAATTAAAAAAATTAAGAAAAGTCAAGCTATTCACATAAATTCCCTCAAGCTTATAATTGTAATGATTACCGATCTGTTATAGTCTTTTGTTATGTCGATTTATTTTAATGGTTCTACCTTTTTTGCTTTTATTTTTTGATTATGCCTTTTTATGTAATCCAAGATAGAGCTTCTTATTGCTCAAATCGAGAGTATTATTTGAAAAATAGGTGTAATTTTCCACAACGATCCCTGATTGCAGATTTTTTTATGAACGCAAAACTTTCAACAAATGATTGTATTGCGGAACGAAAAGTTCACGATTTAATGTTATATTTAAAGCTTTACAAAATATTTAGCCTTAAATCGTTTGACATAAGATAATTTAAGAAGAGAATATAGTTTAGTAATTAAATACAAGAAATAATTAACTTAGCTTAGATAATCTGTTATAAGCTAAAATATATTGGTCTGAAAACGAACGGTTACACCATTAAATAGTAATTGACATGGATATTTGCCTGGGTAAAGGTTTTTTTTCTCATTCAACAAAAATGTGACATTTTGACCCACTCTAGCTTTGTTGTTGCTGCTCGTATTTAAAATTTGTCGATAGTTTCCTGATTAGACATTTAATGGAGAATGTATATTGTTATATAACTATACAATTATATGTATAATTGTAGCTAGGACATACCATTTAGAAGATATATTGGTTTGAATGAAAAAAGTCATGTTTTGTCTACATTTTTTAAATGTTGGGCCTTACATTTGACACGTTCTAGCTCTATTGATGTTGCTCGAATACAAATTTGCCAACAATATCTTTATCAAAAATTAAATAAAAAATAGTTTTTGTTATATAACATTTGTTGCTAGGACCTATCGTTTAGGAGCTATTTTGGTTTGAATGAAAAAAATCATGCTTGAAACCCATATTTTCTCTCAACTTGTTATTCAAATTATTTAAGTAATTTGATCCTTTTAATTCTAAACTGTTAATAGGGAAAATTGATTATAGAAAGACGTATCAGAGAAAAATGGAGTTTCTTCTATGATAATTGTATAACTTTGACGAGAAGGACTTAATTATAAATAACTATCAAATTATATTTATAATATATATATGTATATGCTTTTAAAAATTTATCTTATACTATATATGGATGCAAATATGTTAATGACATCGATAAAATCAATTAGTTATAGATAAATAAATTTTTTTTATTATTTTTATAGGTATTTTTAATAACACTTTTTTTTTACCTACCTTTTAATTCATGAATAAATAATTTCGGTCATTTTTGTTTCTCTGGCTCAATTGCCAAGTTACACACGCCCCTATATTCCTTTAGGCTGGTAACGTGTTGTACCATTATGTTAAATAGTGTTACCTCACTCACCCTCCATTGGCTTATGATACCACTGACGTGGTTGATAGTGGAGCATTGAGGTCTTTTAATTCTGCATTGCCCCCGCGGTATTAGTAGAGGAACAATATCGGTTTTGAGTTGGCCAGGTTAATCGTATGAATATGTTATATATTAATTAGATCACAATGTGTATTAATAATTTCTTACATTTATTTTTTTTTCTATTAAAATTCTATTAATTTTTTTTTTTTTTTTTTTTTTATTAAAATAAATTATTTTTTTATATTTTTTATTTTTCTAATGTATTATTTATTTTCTTTGGACTGTATATTATACAAATGGGCCAATATGATATTTATTGCTTATTACCATTGAATGAACCATATCGTAATATATCTTCGATAAAGAGATCTAAAAAATAAAGTTTATGATTTATTTTTTTATCATTTTATCATAATAATTTTATAAGTTAAGTATTTATGAAGAATAACATTTCATGTTACAAAAGGCTTTTTTTAAGTACGTTATTTTTGTATAATTTCATGAACCCTTAAGCTAAATGCGGTATACTTAAATGTTGCACGATATTATCAAATCAGAAATAAATGTATTGAATTTTTGAATTTTTAATAATTTGCATTAAATATTTCAGGTGATCTTCTGCTGTGAAACATTGTAAAAATTAATTGGGTGAGTCAAGAATTTTATTTTAATATAATAAAATATTAATCTTTATTTAGACTAGAATAGAAAAAATAATTTTACTCTGGGACAATGTCCCATTAAATCAACAAATTGGTACTAGGATAAATAATATTACATCTTCTGAAATAATTAATTAAAAATTATTAGAAATAATTAGGTAACTATTATTTAAAAACTGGCCTAGAATAATTAGCAGTAATTAATAATTCCCTGTTTTGCTCAATACTGATTCGTTCTTCCAATTAATACAAGTGGAGAAATCTCCTAGCGCAATCAATAGTTATGACGTCATTTTCCGTACAGGAATCAAAACGTATTTGTATATGTTTTTAGGCTGTATGTGTTGGTGCTTTAAAGTCGCAAGTATAATAGAATTTTATAGACAATCTACCCTCTTAAATTATACTTTTTTTTTTTTTTTTCTAAAACGTATAAAGAAAATCATAAATTGCTTCCTGGTCCATATTTCTGTGACCTTTGAGACAGGACGGCAGAAAACGTTGAGATCAGTGACTGTATAATAACTATCGTGGAGGCAGCGGCTCGTACGGTCCACTGCTTCCATGATCCAGTAACGGTAATCCGCTAGCTCTGGCTTCCAGGTCTATCGATATTCCTTCCTAACCTTTCCCTACCGCCGGATCCTTCGTAGTTGAATGATATCTCCTTATGGCTGCTATCGAACAACAAATTAGAAAAAGGAGACAAAATATAAGATCTTAACTTTCATTATTTTACTACCGAAAAATAATAAATATATATATGGTAATAATAAATAAACTACTTCTTTTTTATTGGCGAGAACTGGGTTTCGATTATTATAATGCTTGGTGAACTTGAGGATTTGATACTGATACAACCAGGATTAGACATTACAGAATTTCCACCTTTGTCTTTCCTTAGGCTCTTCGGTTCACAAAATTTAACAACATATTTTAACCTTTGCTTTTATATACCAGTCTTAAAAGGCAAGAAACTGTTCGTCGTTTCTGACTACTCTAACATATACAAGACAAGCATTTAAAGCTTCCAATAAATTAAAAAAGACTTATTTACATGAAAGAAATTTAACCCATTTAGATATCTGGAGTTGAGCTTTTGGACTCCGCTGAACCTTCCAATTCTTCTGGTATCTAATCCAACATCCTCCGTAAAATCCTAAATACCCCTTATTATGACACAAACAAACTTTTTCATAAAAATCTTAATGTTCTATATGTTGCTGATTTGGCCCAAACTAGATATCTATCCTTTAATAGTAAACTCCATACCCACTCGAATCCACTAGTCTCCCAACTTGCCTCACACTCCATTCCCGATAATCCTCCGAGGTGTCTGAAAAAAAAAAAATGGCCTGATGCAGAACTATTGAAATGCTACTAATGAGTAATTCTTTACATGTTATTGACATGCCATTGTAATTATTTTTCTCCGTTTACTTGTTGTATATAGTACAAACAGTTGTAAATATCAATAACAAAAAATTAAAAAATGTTGCTTTTACACCAGATATACATACTATATCCACACTCAACTGAATTTTTCTACGATATCCATATTTATTTTGAGAACTTAATCATTAATGGTCAGTCATTGTGATTCAAATGGAAGAAGGTGAAACTCTGGAACTCAAATGGAAATAGTTTGATGATGGAATTGGTTGAACAAAATGGAAGGTAGACCGAATCTTGGATGGGTGAACAGTATGGTGGATTACGCAAATATTCTTCTCAACACCGAACCGGAAGTCAGCTCCGATATACGTGTATATGTATACATATAATGGCAGAAGGTCCGACAGGAGGCTAAGAAAAAAAAAATTATAATAAGAACAAAAGCCCTTAATACATTTGAACTTGCAATTGAGAATTAGCTCTATACCAATGCATTATTAGATTAGTCCAAAAGAGATTAGTAAAAATATTTAAAGTTCAAGTCGATTCACAGTTGAATACTGCAAACGTGGTAATGACGTCCTTCGAAGAGCTCACCTTGAGGAGGCTTTGGCCGATATCGGATATCACCGCCCTCTCACTTCCTAGTCAGTCTGTGAGAATTGCAAGCGAAAAGTACTCAGATCACGAAGGCCGTGAAAAGTATCAGTGAAATAAATAAACTATCAGTTATGTAAGTTATGTAATAATTAATATTGATACGTTATTATAACCAATCTTACGTAATACTGTGAAAGGTATTAGTTTATTGTCGTATTGTATACAGTGGCCATTATAATATTGATACCAAGATAATAAGTTGAATGCCTCTGGAAGAATGCTGTGAACGTTTCTGTCAGCCATTCATGAGCATTTCATTTTTCATTTACAATGTGTACTGAGAATAACCTGCTTTCAAAACCTTAAGGCTGTGCAACCACGCATGAATTATAGGTGAAAGAAGCATGCGTTCTAAAATAACTAATGTTAAGACTAGAAAATCTAGTAAAATTTTCTGACTATTTTAGGCAGTCATTTTGTGTTCTCTGTTACCAGGAACCATGCAAAAATTAAAAAAAACAAAAACAGTTATAGTTTCGAAAATACGTATTAATAGTCCGACTTTTTGGTTTGAAATTGGGTTGAAATGAGAAATTCATTCTGGATTTTAAATTTTACAATTTCCATGAAATCAGCTATACATTCGTCGTAAAACGGCATCCTGTCCTACAGTATCTACAGTAACGAAATTCCATTACAGTTGAACAAATCCGTTACCCAGGGTTCCATTGGTGCCAACATATTTCTTGGAATCAACATACAGTAATGAAACGGCAAGTAACTGTTCTTCGCTTACGATTATTTCAGTATTTGCTTGATAAACACTTTAAATTTTCTATAAATTACGAAGGACTCTTCTAAATATTTATAATGAGACCTGCTTGGGCACAATAAATTATGATTCAGTACTCCATTAAATCATAAAATTCAACCCTTCGATAAAATTTACGATTTCTGATTAGAAATTACAAATTTTATGACAAACAGCATGATTACTCCAACTAATCTTTATCTTAATAGTTGTGCAAAAACATTCAAATAGTAAAGAGAAGGTATAAACATAAACTACATGAAACCAGTGTGAATCGAGAGCTTTGTTAGAATTGACATTTTTTTTTTTTTTAAAGTATGGATTTGTCTCAAATCAAAAACCTATCCTATTATTAATAAATTCCTAAGCCACAAAAATCCACAGGTTTTTCTACTTGCTTCCTTTTCGATACCAAATAACCCTCCAAAGGTAGAATGCCTAGTGACCCTCTGATATAGAAAAAGATAATTTGCTACATTAAGAGATACTGAGAAATTGATTCGTATCCTTCCCTTATAAACTTCATACTCACACAAAACGTCCGATGCCCATTCTTCTTTTAAAATTATTTCCTGATCTTATTTTCAGGCCTTTGAAAAGTGGATAGTCAATAAGACTGTCATTAAAAAGTTGCCTATAAGAGTTCCTTCATAACTCACTGTCATGTCTTATAAATACAGAATAATTGTATTTGAGATTGTTTGTCGGGGCTTAACGTTCTTATGTACTTGAACTAGGAAAATACTACTAGGTACCAATCTATTCTAGGCAGTAAGGGAAATTCAAGATTTATTTTGGATGAACGAAATTCAGCTATCCCACCCCGGATTCGGACTAGCACCCCTGAGTTCTGAGTTCAGAATACTAATTGTGATAAAATATAAATACAACAATGATTTTCAATTAAAAAAAAAAGAAACTTTTCTATTTTAATAATTTTTTTTTTAATATTATAAAATTATTCCTTATTAATTAACTTATAAAAATATCCATTGATTTTACAGTTGTGGATATATTATTCATATATAATGTTTCCATGAAGTCCATGTTTTTAAGCCAAGGTCATTTTAAAACTATTAATGTTCCACTTTAAAATAATTGCTCATAAGAAATTAGAAATTTATTTATTATTTATTGGAAAATGAAGCACATTATCTCAAATAGTTTAATATATATATATTTATAGTAGTTTGAACTCCAGTTCTGATATGATATTTTCTTAAACAAACCGTAAGTATAATATAAATGGAGTCCTTGCATTCCGGATCCTCCACACGCCCAAAGTTTCGTCACGACCTATCCCATAATAAACTCCGCACGACTGGCCACTGCCTCCTCCATCGCAATAATCAAAATGGCAGATAATATTGTTTTTGGTCGGATACAGGGCACAATATATACACACTCGTAGGCTTTCACTTTGGGTGTGTTCTAGAGTTATTGATGTAGCCACTTAAACTGAGTGTTCGGTAACCATCCACACAGGTGGCGTAACAGATACAGAGTGTAGGAAGATGGTGAAGCAGTTAATAGCACAAGTTTATTTATATCCCTGACATAATATAAATTTTATTTATCCTATATATATTGTTTTAGAGATCTAACAAACATTTTCATTGAACTTTATACATTAATCGATAAACATTATTTCTAAATCCTACATATTATTAAAATGCATAGCTTGAGATGGATTTATAAGGTTATAGATGAAAAATAATACTTTTTCTATCCCCAAACGTTTTCGGATTAAGAGCTATAAAAAAAACCTTTACCACTACAACTCATATAGAGTTTTGGGTTCTAAACTTACTGTTATTAATGGTATTTACTGTTAATAATACAGCGGCTATGAAAGGATAATCTGCGCTTGATAAAGACTGAGTAAGCCCCAAGAAGTTCTTCCAATCTCGAAGTCGATTGCCCAATGAGCTACCGCGCCTTCCAGATTGAACAATAAATGAAAAAAAAAATCCCCATCCCCAAAAATCCATCTATGCCCATTTGAAAAGAATCAGCGATGAAACGCTGACAAAGAAAATTTTGACAGAGAAGAAAATATTGGAACGGTAGAAATGCCTTCCCCTGTAAAAACAGACTCATCTGCCCATAAAATTTACCCCAAAAAGTAGTATTCTTCAACACAATCTGCATTCAGAAGCCAACGGCAAAAGGTCTATGTTCATTATCATTGGATTTTAAACATTACATTGAAAATTTAATCAAATAAATCCTAAATAATAATAATAAATAAATAAATGTAATAACATAAGATCGTCTGATCTGGTGCCGCTTTATTGACAGTTTTCCTTTATTTTCTATAAAACAATAAGATTTGCTTTTTATTCCAATGAAGAGTTTATTATGTTTAAAATGCACATTTCGATTAAGGAATTGTCTTAATGTTTTATTTACAGAAGTAACTGATTTGTATGCCAAATGAGAACACCATGTTTTTTTCGGTTTCAAAGTGAATTTCTCCATGAATTTGAAATAAAATCATTACGTTTATATCACTTGATTACATATCATTCGAAGCTAATTAAATTTGCAAGTTTTTGTGAGATTTGACGTTTTGTGGATAGTTTTTTCGAAAAACGGTGAGCGTTGAAGTAACATAAGACATTGTGACTTCCCCATATAAGGTGAAGATCAGGCTGTTCTTTAGATACCAAGTTTGTGAAATTCATGGTTACAGGTACTCAGCTATTATAGAAAATTTAATGCTAAATCCAATAATTAGATCAAAATTTGAAAAATATTTAAACAAAATTGAGATATTACAGCTTTTATGGAAAAAAACGTGGTTTCCTCAAAAAAGTCTTTGATTTATCGTATATCTACATCGGATTGGAATAGAAAGGTGAGGTCTGCGGAATTTTGCTACAATTTTGATATCGTTTGACCCAATTTTTTTTTTTACATTAAGAGATACTCACCCTGTATATATATAAAGTGTTTATCTAAATTTAAAAAAGAAAATTTTAAACGATGGTCATCTTTTGTTCCTAAGTTCTTCTTATTGCGATGAAATTATAAAGTTGTGTAGCAGATGGTGAGATATTCTCATTGGTCACATATTCTTGTTATTGTTTTAAGCACTAATATAACTCGAAACCTAAAATTTAATTGTTAGCCTTTATTTTAGTACTCTGCAGATTTAAGCATGAAATTTATTGTGGTAATCTTTAATATGGACTTTACTGAAAATGTTAATGACTGGGACAGTAAGCAATAGCGGGAGTGTATTCACGACCTCATTGCCCGTCTTAAGTAGCGGTGCATCGTTGGATAACTACACGCTTCTCTTCCTTGATAATTACCTGTCTTATCCAACAGCTCTCTGTAAACTAGGCTAGCAGGAGAACAATTGCCAATGGCGTAACCTAGGGAAGGTGGGTATATTATCCATCTCGTGTTACATATTTTTTGTATATTGTGACAGATATATTTTGGCAATGTTATATCTGAAGTTGTTCTTATAATGTTAACTCAACATAATAAAGATAATACCGTTGACTAAAGTATATTTAATGAAGAAAACCGTCTGGGATGCTGTCTGGAGTATAAAGAAATCCCACCTAATTGAAAATACCATTAATGCGGTGCCGAAGACTTGGCCTACGTTGAAAGTTTTCTACAGTGCTATACATAACAAAAAACTTAATGTGATGAACATTAGTTATAGATAAAATAAACAGGAAAATATTAAAAATAATATTAAAGGAATTAAGAAAATGTCATATTATTTGTAATATTTTTCTATTTATTTTGTTTATTACCATTCATTATTATATTAAATTTTTGTCACAAAGGACTTACTTGCTGCACACATACAAGACTAAAACAACAATAAATGGCTCGTCGTTTTTGACTTTTTGCCATCCGTCCGCCTTTTTCTCAGACTCCCACAAAGTTAATAAAATTTAAATTAAAATTGAAAATTAAACTACTATTTTTGAAATGAAAGCGGAAGAACAATTTCAAAGTAATCACATTGTACATATGCACAATACTATTAAAAAAAAAAAAAAATATATGATATATAATATACACGTATTATATAGATGAATCAAAAAATAATTGTTCTTCAAAACAGTCAATAACTAATTATCTACGATTTCCTAATTCAAGACTTTCAAGAAAGGAAGAATTAAAAATTGAATTAAAGAAAGCAATAGATGGTGCACCCCAACACAACTCTAGAAGACACTCTCTCAAACTTTCTCTTATTTAGCAATAATTAATACTTTGAGCTAACTATATTTGAACTTTCTCGTTTTGAAATGTTTCCGGGAATCATTTTCTTCATTTCCTAGCATTAAGTACTTAAAAAAAAAATATAGTAAAGTCAATATCAACACAGGTGATAGTTATTGATTCAGGCTATTATAGTAAGAAGAAAGACTATTCAATCAAAGGAATATTAAAACCACTCTTCTTCCACCATTATTCTTATTTAATGAAATAATTTATCACAATATTTGTAATTTTATCAATTACAAATGCACAAGAAAAATATATAAAAAATATACAAAAAAACATTTTGTAGAATTTTACCCTAATATTTCCATATATGAAGTACTGAATTTTTCACATATATAGACCTAATTTATTTAATATAAATCTAGATTATATAATAATATATATAAAATTATATTATATATAAACGATATACCTACGTACTCTACAAGTTTGCTAACAAAATCACGGACACTATAAGGATAGATGAAGACAGACTGACCAAACTAATCTTCAACTAAATCAAAGGTTTAAAATCCATTTTTAAATGGGTGGATGAGATGAGGAGGTTGGAATTACTCCACAGATGAACAGAACAGAAAACAGTTCAGGAGTAGAATTGACAAAATACAATCTTTTCCGGAGAAGCCATCCTACAGGAGGACCAAGCTGATCATTTCCGAGGAGGAGAGGAAAAGCAGAAGTGACCGTATGAAGAGGAGAAGAGAAGAAAAGTCAAGAAGTCTTGAGTTCTTTGAGGTCCAAAGTTGGCCAAATTATAAAACGAAAATACGGTACACCTAATATAGAGAATTTCCCTTACAATTCGTTTATCTTACAAAAAATAAGAGAGTGTTATCTGCCCAAATTTTATCATAGGAAGAACACGTAAATTTAATAATATATGATAAGAATCTTAGAATAAGAGATCAATCGCAATGTTACACCCATAGTTTGGTACGCTAAATTCTTTCTGAAATAAAAATAGTTGACTTGGCCAGGGCAGCAACCATAGTTTATGAAATACTTTTTGGCTTCATGGGCCATTCATCCTTTTCAGACTTGATGGACTGTTGTGAAATTGATTTGTTTATATTTTAAAATAATCCCTCATTTTTTAGATATTTTTAATTATTAAATTAAGTGACATGTTAATAAAGGTTACACTCATTTTCTGGATGAAATTGATAATTCGTTATTCAAATTTTTCACTTTATTGTATTACGTAATTATAATTTTTATCAATACAGAAATTCAAATAAAATATTATATAACATTTTTTATTCGTTTATATCCATTTATTGAAATTTACAACTGTACAAATTATATACATCCAATAAATTGGTTGATTATTATTACAATAACATGTCAAAACCTGAAATGAATTACTTATCAGTAGCACTTCAATAAAAATTCTGCATTAGTAGATCTCTAGGCCATCTTCTTTTCGGAAGCCTCGGAGGGTTATCGGGAATAGAATGTAATCGGGAATATAACATTTCAAACAGATATGTAAATTATATATTATTTTTATTAGTGTGGTTTTAGAAATCTTTTAATGTTTGGATATTTTAATTGTAAATACAAATTTCTCTAGTAAATAGTAATTTTTTTTATTTTATTTTTTCAAGGATCCTTTTGTTCATTCCTGAAAAGATTCTTTTTTTCGGCTCCGGTACCCGGGTACGTGTCCTGAGGTTTATAATTTCTGTTACTTCAGCGGTGGATCGCATTCGGGTTTTGTAGACCTTTCTGGGGCACACCCAGCCTCTATAGAGTGGTTACACTTAAGTTGGGGAAAACCTGGTGGTTGAGCGTGATTACTGACCACATAACCTCCTTGTATAGCCGTTGGTCACGAAACAATACTTTCTTATCAAGTACTGAACCCAAGACTTTAGCGATATAAGTTTTTGTTTATTTTTTGTTCATTAGGTTATTAGGAACCTGACCTCACAAGTCATGTATTTTTTTCCCTTCACATATTGACTTACCTTTTAGAGGTGAACAATTTTTCTCGGCTGATAAGTTTTAATAATATTTATGATTGAAACATTATAAATATCCTTTATTCGTATCCATTTACAAAAAAATTGTTTACTTACCGAAAATGTAATATTTGAAATTCAAGATTTCCTATCGGCTTATTCAATTATGGCCTGAATGTAGGCCTATAAATCTGTGAAGTAATATTGCTTTAATATCGAACTAATTTTCAATCCCATTTTCTTTGTTTCGCCTTCGCCTAGAAATAGACACCTATTTTATGTCACCCAATTATTCATTTTTAAGGTTATGGCGTACTGTCTTCGATTTAAGGCGCAAGTTTACGATATTTTAAATTAGAATTGAAATTGGATTTTAAAATCAAAATCTACATTCTTCCAATGTGGTTAAATTTAAGTACTCCAGTAAATGTACTAAAACTCGATTGGTTAAATCGATTTGCAGTAAAGTTACAAGAAAAATCGATCAGCTACACTTCTTAGTTCCTAGAGCCCCAGAAGAACATGAAATATCGTAACAGGCAATAAAAGTAAAAGTGCTTCGAGATCTTAAATTATACGTCAATGATAATCCTAAAATTAAAATTCTTCGAACAATAATAATTTTTAAGGACATGTCTATTTAATTTGTTTAATACTGATTTCGATAAAACTTTAAATGTGTCAAGCTGATTGTTAAGATTAGAAAATAAATATAATAAAAAAAAAATTGAGCCAAAATAAAATTCTTATTTCTGTATATCCCTTCTTATTCTTATTTGTTGTAAGTTGAATGTATTAATTGTTATTAGTTTAATTTATTGAACTATTAAAAATGATACAAGTAATCAATTGATCGAATATCTGATTTCTTAATTAATATTTTTCTCTAGATATGTCAGATAGTTTTGAAAATTAAATAAATATATGTAATATAATATTTAAAATGTTTAACACCAGATGGATTAAATATTAAAAGATTAAAGGATGTCTAATGCCACAGGCACTGGTCAGCTCAAGCTATCAGCCAAAATAAATTTATTTGAAACAACCTTTATTATTATATAGTTTTTTCTTCTAGGAATTCATAGGTTCTGCATCAACATTATAGGGACTCAATGATGACTCACAAAGCTAAAGAAAGTTATTAATGAACCAAGTCAGATTAAATTATTTCTGTAGAAACTAGAGCTGGTGGGGCAGAACTAAGCCCACGCCAAAGTAACAAGCCAGTTTAAGACTACTTACTGTCGTCATCACAGTAGTAGGATGTCCACTGGACGTGGAGTTTCTTTCTGGAAATACCTCCAAGAAGAGAGAAGGAAAGGAGGATAAGAATACGAAATTCGCAAATCGGTGAGATATGATATGATGTGTCAGTGTTTGTGACTCTTATCATTTATGTTGGGGATAAGTCTTCTCTGAGGACACCTACAGGTGTGTAAATATATATATATATATATATATATATATATATATATATATATATATATATACACAAACCACTAGTTGGTGAAGGAACTTTGTGAACTGTTTCTTATAATCACCAGAACCATACGTGTTGGGCTGCACAAACTTATGTTCTATTTAAATGTTATTTTTAATATTTTGAAACTAATACTTAATTTTATTTTTGTTGTGTTGCAAGTTTTTTGTTTGTTTTTTTATTTTATTCTCATTTGTGTGGAAAATCTGTTATTTATATGTTGCGTGTTAAACATAACTTAATATCTACATGTATTAGTGTGGTTTGTCTAATATATATTATTAATGTGTTTTGTTTTAAAGGGTGAGTACCTCTTAGTGTAAAAAAAAAAAAAAATTGGGTAAACTAGATCAAAAATGTAAAAAAATGCCGCAGACCTCATCTTTCTATTCCAATCCATTGCAGGTATACGATAAATCATAGAATTTTTTAAGGAAACCACGTTTTTTTCCATAAAATCTGTAATATCTCTACTTTGTTTAAATATTTTTCAAACATGACCTCATTTTTGGATTTAGCATTAAATTTCCTATATGAGCAAAGTACAAATAACCTTGAATTTTACAAACTTCCGACCTACAGAACAGCTTGATCATTTCTTTGCTTTTTATTCCAATGTAGAGTTTATTATGTTTAAAATGCACATTTTTATTAAGGGATTATCATAATGTTTTATTTACACAAGTAACTGATTTGTATCCCAAATGGTAGCACCATTTTTTTTCGGTTTTAATAATAAATTCCTCCATGAAATCGAAACAGAATCATTAATTTTAACATATCATTCGAAAGCTGATTAAATTTGAAAGTTTTTGGCCGATTTGCAGTTTTGTTAATAGGTTTTTTCGAAAAACTGTGAGCGTTGAAATAATATAAGACATTGTAACTTCCCTAAATAAGGTGAAGATCCAAGCTGTTCTTTAGATCCCAAGTTTATAAAATTCAAGATTACATGTACTCTTTTCTTATAGGCAATTCAATGCTAAATCCGAAAATGTGGTCAAGTTTGAAAAATATTCAAACAAAATGGAGATATTACAGATTTTATGGAAAAAAAAAGGTGGTTTCCTCAAAAAAGACTGTGATATATCGTATATAAGCAACGGATTAGAATACAAAGGTGAGGTCTGTGGCATTTTTCTCCATTTTCGATCTAGTTTCACCCAATTTTTTTTCACACTAAGAGCTGTATATAAATATATATATCGCTCATGTATAAGTGGAAAACACAAAAATCTGTAATTTTGATTTATCATTGCGTTTAAGTTCAATATTTCTCTAGGGAATGCAAAAAAAATATCGATTAACCTCAAATCTTACCTGATACACTTGCGCTTAGGATTACGAGATAATTATAGACACTCGTGACTCGATTAACCGATGTCTCGATAAGCTTTCTATTTTTTATTTAATAGTATTATCTATGTATTATTATTATTGTTTTTTTTTTGTTACAAAACATTCGATTGGTGAATAAGACATTGGGAAATTTCTGTCTGAGCACTATTCCTTAAGACTGGGAGAGAATGGTCTACTCAGATACGAATCGTCATTAACGGTTTTTTTAATAAAGAATATAATATCTGGAAGACATGGATAAACATAGTTCAATTTGACTGTTTTTACTTTAAAATAAAAAGAAAAGTAGATATTTTTTTAAGGCCATAAACGTTTTTATTTACATATGTAATAATGCAACTTATGTAATAATTATTGCATATATAATAAGTATTATTATTATGTTATAATGCGTAATATTTTCTCTATACAATATGTATGTATTATGTAAATTTTTCAGTTATGTTTTTTTTGTTTATTTTCCTTACATTTGGGGTCTCGATTCACATCGCATTTGGTTATTCGAGCCCATCTCGGTTCCAACCACGTCGGTTAGTCAAGCCCCATGTCTATTAATTAAACAAAAATAGAAAAAAATAACAAGCATACCTACACTTTTAATTTCTATTTATAATTTATTGTTTACTCATAGCTATTCGGTTATAATAAACTGGCGCCGCTATGGTCTCGAGAATGCTCTCCTGCATGACACTTTAACATTCTCGGCCACCGCTAAATCCAATCTTATTAAACACTCATAGAAAAAAAAAAAAAAAAAAATTCGAAAATAAGAATGTTCTTTTTGATATGTTTTAACTTTTTATAATTTGTAATATTATCTTTTCAAGAAATGTATAACCGCCCATGCTATGTATAAATAATTTATTAGGAGTGAAAGGGATTTGAATTTTTAATAAAGCGAACTAACCCACGCAATAAAAAAAAAAAATAAAAAATAAGGTTCCTTACATCACATACCAGTTGGAAAACTGCTTTATTCGAAAGAAAATTTGATTATTGCTTTCCAAAAATAGAGAAGTATTTTCAGTGTGTCAAAATTTGACGAAATTGCCCAAATTACGCGATACAAAACATCAGCGAAAAATCAAATCTATTCTTACAGTGATTGTAGTATACAATATCCCTGGCAGTCGTGAAGAAGTCGATTTGTCCAAATTGTACCCTTTTTATTTATTACACTTTATGACATTTTGACCGTTTCCCGAAATTCTCTAATAGCTCTAAAAACTTAATTTGCGACAGAATAGATACTCTAAGACCTTATTAAGAAGTGCAAATAAACCAATTTTTCACAATGCAGATAATTAAAATCCTGCATTTAAGGTTAATAGTTAACTAGTTTTCAAGGCAATGGGAGGTATCCAGTTCTTCACAATCACAATATATTGTGTAGGATGCAGTATACATATACATGCTATTATCATAGCGACTATTAAGTAGGCATTTAAAATTGTTGGGCTGGATAATTAACGAATGCTTAGAAATGTTATCTGTGCTGAACGGAGAACAAACCGAAAAATAGGGAGGTAGATGAAACGGTGATTTAAGGATCGTTCAATTCTAACATATCGTCTGCTTGGACGTAAATGTCGCTAAATGCAATTTCTTCCAAATTCGACAAAACTATTTGAGTTGATATTATCATTTCCCATGAGTATAAAAAGTCAAAAAGTTAATATAACTGTAATATAATATAACTATATATACACATTAGAGAATGCGAAAAATCACTACATAACTATCTGAGAAAATTTTGTTGAGCATATTCCCGTATTTTGCTCTCCTAAAAAAAATTTGAATTTGGCACTTAATGATTTTTACCTCCAAGCAGACGATATACTCTTTATAATTTATTACAGTTTTTTTTTTGTTTTTTTTGAATAAATATAAATTTTTTGAAAATGACAAAAGTATGATTTTTAATTACTTATTTATATCTGAATATTTGTTTCCATCCTGCTACTATTTTTTCTGGGTAGCTTCATGAATTTCTCTCATTCAAGAAAGGTATAGCTTTTCAATTACTTTCGCATCATAAAACATTTAAATGTTTTACAAATAAAAAAAAAATTTTACATACTTTGAATATAAATGATTTTTTTATTTGAAATATTTCTATATTCGGTCATAACTATATTACATTATAAAGCCACTTAAAAGTAGTTTCAGATATGCCGATTTTAGATTGCCCAAGGATCTTTGGTCACTCGTTCTTCCAGTTTAATCCATTTCACAGGGCAGTCTTTTTCAAATAAAAGGCTGCAAGGCTGCCCTAAGTAATCATCATCAATTCTTAGTCAAACAAGGCACAACAGGAAATGAACTGCTAGTTTTTCATGAAGATTTTCTGAACTAAATTTCTCAGGGCTGCTTCTAGTACAAAATTGTACCGTTTTACAATAACCACTTCACTCCATTCTTCTTTTGAAATATTAACAGACCACAAGCTCACGTCAGTTCATCCTGTCATCTTTAATAAAATTTCTTCTACATATTTTACGACATTGTAAGTTTCCCGTTAGTTGAGCCAATGATTCTCGAGACCATGGAGCTCGTTAACCGCAAATGATATTAAGAGAATAATAGAAGAAATTATAAAGCGAGGACCGCTATCTTGTACCTCGGTACAGCGGTACAAAAAGATACTGGCTAACGAACACGACCTTCCGTGTACTCAGAGTAATTGGGAATTCTTTGAGCTATCCCTTCTCTATCTCGAGGTACTGTAATTAGCAACACATATCTGCAGATAGATCATATCTTGCGGTACCTTTGGATTTTATTTCCATGGTTTAATTTTAAATTGCCAGTTACTTCAGTTATGAAAACCTATTTCTTAAATCAAAAATCAAGTTGTTAATATAACATATTAATGTATTAATTAAATTATGATATAACTTTTTCTTTACTTTTTACACTTGTGCCGATGGTCACAACCAGGAGATGTGCTGACGTAAGTAATGTATACTATATGTGGTTTGATAGAGGCATATAGAGGAGTATCATCCAGTGGAGATACCTCTTGACCTCATATTTTGTAGTAATAAAAAATAAAGAGGAACGGAAAAAAAAAAATAACAAATCCCTCATCAAGGTCTTTTAGGCTCCTCGTCGAAGGTTTGGGGAATTTATATAGGAAATATGTCCTATATAGGAGGTTGGAGTATCCTGACATTTTTTCATAGAAAAGTCTGTAGGATTTGTTAATGAACTATGAAAATAGGACTGTCGAAATATCGAGGTCTTGGTGAAGTAAATTGTTTCTGACATAGAGAGGAGCCTGGGCAATCATACGCAAAATGTTTGACTGAAACCGCTGCAGTACCGTGAGTTAGGGTTACTTGGACCCACTTTTAGCAGTATTTCAGATCAATCCTTATTTATATTTATACATATAGAATGATTTCTTTACTTTATACTTATAATTTATAAAGAATACCTGTAAATTAAGAATATAACCTTTAATTTTGATTTATTTGATTTTTAAATATTTAAAAAAAAATTTGTTTAATGGGTTCAAGTAGACCTTCGATTGGGTTACTTGGACCCATGTTTAGTTTCCATATAATAAAGCATTGTAAACGTGTGATGGGTTCATGTAGGACATAGAATCTGAAAAAAATACAATTTAATCAATGAAGAAATATATTTTCTAGAACATTATTATTACAAAAACGGAATATTACATATTGATTAATTTATCTAGACATTTTATTTGATTGACTGGACCGAAAATATCCCCCTTTTTAGCATTTTAGGAGGATCATTCTTTTTTTTAATATCACTCCACTTATAATGCAGATCGTCTTTCACCTCTGGCCATATCCAACCTTTTAGAGTCGGTTGCATGCACTCAACTCCTTAACAAATAAGTATCCGAGCCAGATTTTATCATTTTATTGTAATGGGCCCAAGTTACCCCCTATGGTCCAAGAAACCCTGAGTAACGGTACGGAGATGTTAGACCTTTTTGGCAACGTTATAAATTTGTATTCCCTACGTCCAGATGGGTTTCATTATGTAGGAGTTTCGATTTGTAGCATAAAAGCGAGCTCAAAATATTTAATCTGATGTTCAGAGCTTATCTTTTTTGTGTCGTATGATTGCTCCATGTCGATCTTCTTTCGAAGCCTTGTCCTTGGTAAGTTATAGTTTTAATTTGTTGAATTGGTTGGTCATCAATGAAAAGTAAGGGGATTGTACGGCGAAGTGTAAAAGTTTACTGATTTGTTTTTTTCGAAATTTGTTTTTAATTTCCACATTTTCAAACATACTGTTGCTAAGTTGAGATGATATATCGTATATGTTGCAAATTCATGGGTTGAAAAAGATTCTTGAAATATTGAATACTCTCCCTCTTGAAGGCTATCAAAATACATATTAAGCTGTAAATTGTGAAACGTATTAGTGGTGAGATCATATTCAGACTTCATACAAAAGATTTCATGACAAACTTTACGGAGGTATCAACAATCTAATACAAACCATGAACTCGAGAAACATTCCATAGAATAATTATGAAATAATTAATTGTTGTTGATTAATATATTTTTTTATTTTGAAGAGAAAAGATTTGCCCAGTCGGGATTCGAACCCGACTCCCCACTTTTCTAGCGTGGTGCCTTATCCACTAGGCCACCGGGCTCGTATCCGAACCAGGGAAATCTTTTCTCTTCACTGATCCATACCCCCGGGCACTCGCAGTTGCGATGTACGAATCGGGGATGAATGTTCATTGAACATTACTGTTAACTAGATCTTGTTGACATACGTCATATATATATATCCCGACTGGGCAAATCTTTTCTCTTCAAAATAAAAAAATTCCATAGAATACTTTAAGAAGAATAAAAAAGAGGTGGTTGAGAGATCTACTCGGATAAAATTAAAAAAATATCATGTCATGAAGCTGGCCAATAACCTCCCTTATGCCTAATATGCCAGTTATCTTTTAAATCATGATCACATCTGTTTGTTGTCACGGGATAAGTGACAGATGTGTATTTAAAACAATAAAAGAGAAAAAAAAAATTTTTTAAAAATTTTTTACTTTGCGTTAAAAAGAAACTTCATTGTGTCTCTAACATCTGAATAAACGGCACTTAAATAGCATTTCAATGGAGTATTTGTGCAATGTGTTTTTTTTTAATTGCTATATGAAGTTTTCAGATGGATGTCATCAAGGAGTGGTGGCTTTAGGCTCATTAAAGAAACAAAAATATATCCAGATGATGAACAATATATCTCCCGAACTAGTTTTATTAATAAAAAATGTTAAGCCCTTAAATATATTTCATAGTGAATAAAATATCTCACTCAAAATGTTCGTCAATCCTATAAAACCATTTCTTACTCATCAAAATATCAAAGTGCTATTCATTAAAAAAAACTATCATATATTTGTTGCCACTCTACATCTCATTCATAATGTGACTGTTACACGAGGAGAAACACAAATAAAAATTAAACCTAATTAAATTTCCTATATAATTATTCCAATAAATATTTGTCGGATTTTCAACAAATATATGTGTTCGAGGTGTACGTTACTAAAAATCGATAAATTTCGAGAAAAAAAAAAATTGTTTACCTCACTTTTTGTCTAACATTTGCTTCAAGTGCCAGAAACTTCCCAGAAACATAAATAAATATGAAATTAAAGTAAATTTAATGCTCTACAATATTGAATCAGACATTTTGTTCTGAGAAAAGATCGTGAAAGGCACTAGCACCAAATGTTTGACAAAAAGTAAAGTAACAATTTTTTTTTTTTTTTCGAAAATTATCGATTTTTAATAACGTATATCTCGGAAGCCGTTGTAAGTTCATCAAATATGTATGAAATCTATTTTAAAGGAAATTTAATTAGCTTTAGCTTTGATAGAGTCTACCGTTTTCAAGATATAATCGAAAAACCCAAAAATGGGACCTTAGTATGGGCTTTTAGTATGTTTGCCTTTTAACTACTCCTAACAAAACTATGAAGTACAATTATCGCATGTTTCAAGCACTGTACACCCTTCATTTAAGCACTCATTGACTGGACTATATGTAATTAGAGAGCGTCAGTTAGGAAAGAGAGTGGTGGATGTGGTGGTAGAAGAGGAGATTTCCGACGGAAGAAGTGTTGTGATTGTGAGGAGGGAGAGAATTTCAGAGAGTAGAGAACCGGGCATATAGTTTGGAATGCACTAGTTCCGTAGGATGGACTATAGAGATTGGAAAGGCGGTATCTTGTATATTGAGATTGCATTGAGGACTCGAATTGTAGGATACTGTAAATAATGGGAAGTTGACGGGTGTTGATAACTTGCAAGAGGTTTGTGCCAAGTATTATCTACGAAAGAAGGGGAAGAGCCAATTTGGTGTAAATAATGCTAATTTGTGAAAAATACTCTAATTTTTTTTAATAGATTTTAAACATACACTTTAAGAATTTTGAGTCCCGTTTAAGGGAGCGCGCTGGTTAAGAGAATAACGGATGAGAGAGTTTATTATAGGTTTTTTCGTGTGTATTGGTTATATAATTTGGTGTAAAGTACTTATTCAAGTTGTGAATATTGTTCGTTCGTGAGCAGGTGAAGGTTTCTTCTAGTGGAAAATTGATGGCGCTGAGTTTGCTAAAAGAAGAAATAGAAAAGCCTGTGGCCAGCGAGGCCGAACCTCCACGCTCTGTTAGCCCCCCATCTTCTCTTTTTCTTCTCACCACCTCGAAATGGACTTTTAAAGATGGAAAACCAACACAATTATTATTAAATTGAATTTAAAGTCGTGAATGTAATTTATTGAATTATTATTACTGAAGCTGGATGAATTTGAAACAAGGTAATAGCATGAATAATAGCAATAAATGAATCGTTTGAAATAATTCTTTTCACTCCCTGAATAAACTGTTGACAGAAGTTCAAATAAGCAAAAATTAATGTAAAAATATCAGAAGAGTGCCTCGCCTGGCGCGTCAACAGTTATCGGTACGACGCATAGTCAAAATGCGTGACATTTCTACCTATCGAGATTGAACCCGATGTCTAAATCTAAGTCGCAGCTTTGAACGCTTGCCTAATAAATGTTTGAGTAGTCGGAAACGACGAGCAGTTTCTTGTCTTTTAACTCGGCGTTGGTCGCTAGCCGATCTGGTACACCGTTAGTCGCTTATTATAAGTATATTTAGTATGTTCATTATGAATTGGAACATTACACATTTTACAACTTTTTTTTCGTTTTTATTTTTTTATTTCTTCGGCACACATATACCAGATCTAGTTTGTATTGCCTCGAACAGCCACGAACAAGAATCTGGAATAGTAAAAATTTCAGATTCCTGGCAAATGATTGAAACATTATATAAATACAATTCACGATGATTTATCAACTAATTATTTACAACTTATCTTCTCAACTCAATTTTTACCCAGCAAGTCTGGAATGTTAGATCCACGACTCATTTTGAACCCAAACAGTCACTAATCAATCGAGAAAAAAGTTATAGTTTAAAAAAACTTTTAAAAAACACGCTATAAAAGCCAAGTTAGCAATATTCGTCGGTTTTTGACGATCGATTGTGGCTAAACTCCTAAATCAAATTCTGCATAAGTGGTGTCTTTAGACTCACATTTTATTTAACTTTAATTTTGTATGTAACTTATTTTGTGTTAGAAGCATTTTTCTATAAGTTGTTTGCCAAAATCTGAAAAAAGTTCAAAAAGTTTGCGTTTTTTTGCTCCCCATACCTTCCCTTTATCATATTTAGTTTCAGTTTTGATATTTTATTCTCAGGACCCATCTGGACCATCTAAAAAATGAAACCTACTACTCCGCCTTTCGCAAGGCAGACCCCCTTTTTGGGGGTATTTCGACAGGACTAAGGAAGAACATTAAGTTGTGCGATTATTGTATTGCCATTGGTCCTTGACACGTGTGCAAATTTTCAAGATAATCAGATAGTTGGAAATTGGTGAAAATTACGATGCAAGATTCCGTTATAGTCAGGTGAAGTTAATAAAAGTGTATTAAAAAATTAGAAAACTCGCCCAGCAAAATGTCACGAATAAACTGCACGAGAGATAAGCTGATACTGAGGAGTGTGAACATAGCAATTGCCATGCCACCTGCATCCGTTTTACTTAGAAACTAAATATTCTTATTCCCAAATGTCCTAAACTCAGCTTTATTGAGGGTCAGCGATGAAAGTTAAATTCTGACGAACTTATTAAATATTTTTTAAAAGGGTGAGGGAAATGGTCACCTAGTGACCAACGCCGGATTAAGCCTGGTATGTGGAGAAAATATAATTTCTGTAATTCCTTAACATATATTATTTGAATTACCTAAAAAATAGAAAAAGGATTTGGCTTTCAAATAGCGGATATTCATCTCGGTTTTTAAGTTTTCGGCATTGTCCGCTTTGATTGTGTAAATTAAAACATTTAATTTTCTGCATATCTATTGAATAATTTTGGCAAAATCCTGAACAGGTGGTAAAACACTATGTCCTGAAAATCTAAAAATAAATAAAAATATATGTTTATTAACATAACGTATAAACAATCCTTCAGCAGGAGGGTTCGTACACCTGAGATATGGTTCCTGAAGGTTCCTCGAGGACATCAAACTGCGAGGACCCCTGGTGGAGAGGAGCCATTAACTATGTAAGACAGAGCGGAGGCAGTGTGCTGGGATTTGGAGCCTTGACCTTTACCCCCTCCTTCGGCGAGGTTATCGTCCTGGCCCGGGGAGGTACTTCTGCTGATCTGGGTCATCTCTTTCTTGGGGTACCAGGGTCATTGGGAGGTGGAGGAATCGGTTTGTCGGTGGATGGTGGGAATGTTCCATGAATGAAATGGACTCGAATGATTCAATTTTACAAATTAAAACAGTTTTATTTTATCGCGTTCTAAGACCTTTATACTGATCTACCTTATTTTAAAAATTGTTGTCGTAAATTATGTATTTCGTATTTCACCCTAACTGGAATAAATAATACATCAGGGATATGTCTATCTATAATCTATTGCTTTCCCAATGCACATTTTAGAATTTAAAGGATCAAATTACTTCAAATAATAATTAAACTAAATTAATTATTAATTATTATTCGAAATAAACAAAGTTGAGAGAAAGTAGGAGTTTGAAACATATCCTAATTGGTAGGTCCAAATAATAAATGCCATACAACTAATAAATGTTTTCCATTTAAATTTTAATCCGACAATTTTGTGAAAAATATCTTTTCATCTTATAAATATATTAAAAATTGTCGATAATTTTCGATCCGAGCAAAACCAATTGATAATTAAATTATTGTTATAATTATTATTATTGATAATTAATTACTTGGACTCGAATTATCCTGTCAACTATAACTCTCCATCGTTGAACGTCTTAGAAAAGTCGAATCTAGGAAAAAAAAATCCACGATTTCCGACATATTAACTAAACTTTGTAGTTACATCGATTTAATTTTATAAACAGCCAAATTTTTAATTATTCCGTAAAATACATAGTTAAAATATTTTTATGTCTGTATTTTTTATTTCAATACCCTGTTCAACAGTAAATCTGTTTATCCATATTAATCCGGATCTGTTTATTCAGTCCCAATTAATCCGGATAATCGGAGTTTCACTGTATTACAAAAAAACAAAAAATAATCTCCATCAAATTTCTGATCAGGCAAATGTTCGATCTGAACATCAACATAGCTAGATCGTGTAAAAATTTACCTTTTTGAGTGTGATAAAAACTTATAATAAAATAAAAAAGTATAATCCCCCAGCCAAAAGACATATCCATGCAAAAAAATATAATTACTAACTAAAAACGTAAAATTTAAATAAATAATGTAAGAACTAAATAACAATGTTATAGTTGATCGTAAGTAATATTGGAAGAAAATGCTTCGGGATTCAGTCAGGATAAAGAAAAATAATATAAAAAACTAAGTAGGTAATTTTTTTAAAACGTTTAACTTGGAATGGTCAGGAAACTGCTCGTCGTTTTCGACTAGCTCCACTAAACTATCTAACTCATTTCGTATCGAATCCTTACAATCCAAAATCCTTAATATTCCTTACTTTGTCACAAATAAACTTATCCATAAGGACCTCCATATGTTCCATCCACGTATGTTCCATATATTGCTGATTTAGCACAAACCTGATACCCATCCTTCCATAGTAAACTCCTTAACAATTCAAATCCACTATTCTCTCAACTTAATTCCCATTCTATTCCTGACAACCCTCCGAGGCGTCTGAATAGAAGATGACCTCGGGGCCTTCTCAAATAGAACTTTTATTGAAGTGCTACCAGTAGGTAGTTGCGTCACAAGCCATTGTCATTTTATTATTTTATCTTATTATCACATTTACTTGATGTATGTTTTTTTTTGTTTTTTTTTTTTATGTTAAGTTGCAAATTTCAATAAATAGAAAATATATATATATATTTTTTTTTAATTTGTTTTATCTGTCAGTTTTTTTGATCATTTGGTCACATCTAGTTTCTTGTTAATTTTAGCCCTGGAGATGAGCTGCCTTGCAGGCCAAATCATCCTGCACTATATAGTTTTTTTAACTTGGACGTGTTTTTCATTCTTCTGACTACATCCCAGACCATGTACTTCATATAATAACTAAATGATTAGCATGGTGATTTTGAAAAAATGTATATAAGTTCATTTATCGAAGTTTTGACATATCTATCTTAGCTCTTCATACTGCTCATTGAAGGCACGGAAAGTGTCCGTAATAGGTTTTCCAATACAAAAAGGAATTATAATTATAATCCAAAACTCTACATGAGTAATCTGGTCCAAACCGAGGGATTGGCCGAGCCTTATCCATTAAAAAATTAATGGATGTGACAATTTTTTATGTTGTGCTACTTACACCAACTTAAAATATATCTTTAAAAACCAAGACTCAAATAAGAAAAAATTATTAATGTATAATTTACAGAATTAATATTTTTATTTTAGTATCCAGCTATTATAAATTATTTAAGTGACAAATACTAATTTTTGTACAATAAATATACCGACTTTAAAGTTAAATAAGACGCTTTTTGATGTGCATTTTTGAGCAGGCACAAAAATCATGTTTTCAAAAAAGACTGACGTATTTATCGCTCATACTTGTGGTGACATTTGGTTTTAAACTAAAAAATATTTTACTATTGCTGAGAACTAATATAGAAACCTATATTTATAAATTAAAAAAATTAAAACATTGTTTATTTATTTAATTGTTACTTAAGTGCTTATTGTTCACAAGATAGAGAAACCATCAACTATCTATCTAATACATAGTCAAAAATTAAATATATTTTTTAATATAAAATTAAAGCATAGTTTGATGTCTCTTTAGTTTGTCCCTTGCCATGAAAGGTTTTTAAATATAAAGGAATTAATCCAATTCCCTAATAGGGTAATCTGCTCCAAACCGATGGGTAGGCTGAGCTGTAGGTGGGAAGGATTGTGTTAAGGCTGACCCTATGGAGTTCGGTATCGGCTTTGAATATTTAGATTTGCTAGATCTTAAAATAAAGTTTTTATTTAGTATAAAGTGTTTGTATCTGAAATGTATTTTAATAACCCGATCAACTTTTCTCAAAGCCCGGTCTAGATAGACGAAATTAAATCATTGTAAACAAGATACAGTATATCCTATAAAAACAGCTTGGTAAAGACTTAGATCCTAGATCAATGTGATTCTTGCTTATTTAGTCCTAATGTTTTATTTAACGAAACGTTCAACGAGAGGGGCGGTCGCATCCGTGGCAGCGTGGAATGAATTCGTAGTAATTAATTCTTCAGTCCCCCACTCTTCTGGCATGGAAACGAGAGAGAATTAATTGTTGGTACACTAAAGCGAGGAAATAGTAACGAATTTAGGTGCTCCATAAAGCTTGTCCAGAAAACAATTATAAACATCAGATGGTCAATTTAGGTTTCGAAATATAAGCAAGCTCCTTCAGGTAAAATATATTTGCATACATAAATAATAAAATAAATAAACTACATATATTATAGTAATTAAAGGACAAAGCTATAGTCGAGGAGTGCTGGAGGCTACGTTGAACTCTAACAAGGCGGTCCGAGGCAGACTCGCTCCTCGTATCTTTTTTTTCCCCCCGCTAGGTCCCCTTATTCCCTATTCTCTTTTCTCTTATTTCCCTTTTCGAGTTCCTCTATTTTGTCTATTTCTCCCTCTGTCCCAACTAGCCGGCGGACACGCTCCTGTAATTTGAATTTAACCTTTTTCAGTCTTGTGCTTGTTCTTCGCCGGTACTCTATCCACACCTTGTACTATTAATTTACCTATCTCTTTCTCTTTACATGAACATTGCGTAGTGCATTTTTATAACATATAGTATTGACGTTCTCATTCTGATCACTTAAAAAAAAAAAAAAATTAACAATATTTTGACATTTTTAGAAAATTTTCCTGAATTCTATTCTAGATTACGGAGTATGTAGTAGACGGTTGAACTGTTTAATAGAAAAGGAAAAAAAATCAGAGAGATGAAAAACATATTTCTTTTTAAAAAAATAAAATAACATAACATAAAAAAGTGTTTTTTTTTTTGTTTTTTTTTGTTCCCTTGAGGTAGAAAAAGGATTGGAACCTTGGAAAAAAATAAATTTATATATAAATTTTAGTTAAAAAAAAAATTGTGATTTACATTGCTGTATTTTTTTTTAGTAAAGATAAACATTGGGTAATGGTGTTGCTATAGTGTTATACCTATAGATAGTTTTTTTCTTTACTTATATTATAATTATAAGGATTCGATTGTAAATACAATGGTCCGAACAATATATTGCAATAGAAAGAAAGTTTATCAAAAGTCGGTTATTGTAGGAATGTTAATGATGCTCTTCAAACATTTTAGGTGATTAACGAGTCAACGTTTTGAACACTGACTC
The DNA here is from genome assembly GCA_003667255.2 of Euschistus heros. Taxonomy (NCBI): domain Eukaryota; kingdom Metazoa; phylum Arthropoda; class Insecta; order Hemiptera; family Pentatomidae; genus Euschistus; species Euschistus heros. Next base: position 823,821 of record RCWM02000426.1, on the reverse strand, counting down.
CTGGAATAGGGCTCCCTTGCGACCTAGAATGTTTCGCTAGACTTGGCAATAAATTATCTTCCAGTCACGCCGTATCTTATCTCATAGATATTCATGGAGAGCAGTTACATGTAACGAAATGTTCTCAGTGACATAGTGTAACCGGTTCCAGTTGACTGTTACTCATGCAGGATCGGTAGCTATGAAGTCCAGTTGTCATTTACTGCCCGTTAGCCGTCAAGAAGTCCTCTCTCTTGAATCTTCTTATAACATTACCCAAGATCTTTGATGGAATGAAAGAAGATTTTTACTCGTTTTGAATTTATCATTTATTTATTAATTACGAAATTAGGTAAATAGTGAATGAATTACCTGAATGAAAATGGTCGATATTACATTGCTATTGTTTAAAACACAAGAATGAAGAATGGAATGGAACAGAATGAAAAGAACCACAAACCAAAACCGCTTAGATAAAAATAATTTAAACTAGATTAAGAACGAAATAAAATCAAAATAATTTTTTTTAATTATTACCTTCACTAGAAAAAAACCCCTCATTTTGTCTCTGATAGGGGAAAAGAAAATAGATCGCGGATATGTCTATCTATAATCTACTGCTTTTCCCAATTTACATTTTAGAATTAAAAGGATCAAATTAATTAAAGTAAACTAAATTAAACAAACAATAAATAATTATTTGAACTAAACGAAGTTGAGAAAAAAAAGGATTTATTATGTCTTGTTACATACTGTACATCAATTATCAAACAAAAATAAATCAAACATATTTATAAAAAAAAAAGAATAATAGTTAAGATTGAATATTAATAAAATTTAAAATTTGTAATATTCAACAATAACTGTTTTAACGAGAAAATCATATTTTGAAATTGACTTAGAATAATATAGGATATAAATTTTTTTTTTAAATTTTATTTTAGTCTTTAATAATACTAACAAGTATTATAATAATTCCCAGAAATTTGTTATCTATTTCAAATGAAGAATTATAAATAAATTATTTATTTATTATATTATATGTTATTGTAATTTGCTTTATTTATTCCACTTATCAGATGTATTTCAAATTTCTTCAGATTATTTCGTTGTATTATCTGTATTATTGCATGTTTTATGTGTGTGGTGTTGTTTTTTTGTTTTGTTTTTTTAAATATTTTATATTTTTAACTATATATAGCATTTTTGTCTTCCTGTATTTTTTACAGGTTGGAGAATCATAAACAAAAAATATATTGTACTAGTCAAGATAAAATATATGTAAAAATTAACATTTTTTCTAGAATCATGTCTAAAAATTGTTACATTTTTTTATGAAATTCAATTAACATATTTTGTCAATCAAATAAAACACTTTGAATATTAGGTTATAATATAATAATTTTAATATTTGTTTTCTTTTTCAGAGGCACGATGGTTCGCAAGGTCGGGAAACACCACTACTTAGCTAGTCACAATGGAGGCTCTCTGGGCTATATACCAGGTCACCATTACAGAGGATACTCAACTGATGGTGAGGAATTTTTTTTTCGTACTAAAAGACTGATTTTATTAAGAAATCAAGCAGACCTGCAGTCCAGTCAAAGAGTGCTGAAAGAGGGGTGTAGAGTGCATAAAATATGCAATTATTGTTGACCCCAGGGCTTCATTTGGAGTAGTTAAAAGATATACTGAAAATCCTCGCCTCTGGGGATGTTCTAACGGTGAGTGAAGGGGAGAAGGTATATTTTTGGGTTTTTCGACTGTATCTTGAAAACTATGGATTCTAGAAAAATATGTTACAAATAAAAATTAAAGCTAATTAAATTTTTTATACAATTGTTTATATCCATATTTGTCGAACTTCCAACCGTTTTCGAGATAAACGTTATTTAAAATCAATAATTCACTGATCAAAATTGAAAATCAATGTCAATTTTTGTTAAACATTTGCTTCTAGTGCCTTCCACAATCGTTTCTCAGAATTTTCAGAGCATTAAATTTACTTTAATTTCAAATGTACGTTTCTGGCACTTTAAGCAAATATTTGGCAAAAAATGAGGTAAACGTTTTTCGAAAATTATCAATTTTTAGTAACGTATATCTCGAAAACGGTTGGAACTTCGACAAATTTGTATATAAACAGTTTTAAAGGAAATATGATTAGCAATTATTTTTATTTGAAACTTATTTTTCTAGAGTCCACCGATTTCGAGATATAATCGAAAAACCTAAATATGGGACCTTCTTCCCTCCTCCATCACCGTTAGCTCACCCCCCCCCCCCCAGGGACGGGGACTTTTACTATGTTTACCTTCTAACGAAGCCCTGAGGTAAAATATAATCGCATATTCTATGCACTCTACTATTGGTTTATTAACTGATCTGCTGATCTAGTCTTGAATTTTAACTACGCTTTAGCTATCTCTAGCTTCAAGACCATATACCTACTCTTTATACGATGGGTAACAAAAGAAGTTGCCGATTTTATTACTTTCAAGATATCTTTTTCTGATTTTAAAAAGATTATTCAGTAGTTATACTAAAAAAAGAAAAATATTAGATTCTATTGTATTTATCCATTAGCACGTTACACTATGACCTAGACGTTCTTATGTCACAATGACTGCCTCAGATTACTACAAACTTTTCCATGACAGACTTTCAATTCCGATCCACTGACACAAGAGCACTAAACTACCACTAACTCCTACATTGCGCCCAGACAACTATCACGTTACTAGCCAGGAAATTTATTATAATCAGCCATTTTTAGTTATCCTTCTTCTTCTTATTTATTTTAATTTATACATCCAAAATTTATCTTTTGTCATATATATATATATATTTCTTATAGGTAGTAGCATATTTTGTGTTTTATGTTCTGACTAAATATGAAATCGTCATCTGCTTTTCTTTACCGCATAGTAGTGCGAGGTTTTCGAATTATGAAATACTTTTATAGACAACAAAAATAAATAACAATTTAATTGGACCAGAGTTGAAAAATATTGTTTAGTTGTTCAGAATGCTAGAGGGGCAATATTATCTTTAAAAGGATATTATTTTGGAAAGAATATTGCATTGTATCGGTAACTTGATTAAAAAGTGTGTAGAAAAATTGTATGATGAAGAAACGGTAGTATTTAGAATGGCGCTGTTTTGAATATTTGATATTTACATAAATTCTATCATGGAAAATAGGGAGCTTTCTATTTGGTTCGTTTATATTTTTAAATAATAACAGTTGTGCGAATATATCAATAGACGCTAATAAGCACCTTAGGTTTAAAAAATTAAGTTCACCTTTGAAATGTTGCGCTGATTTATTGTAATGAGGGGAAAAAAAATATGATCTGTAATAATAGACTACAAATATTTAGGTTTAACAAGATAAAGGTACCGCAGGATAGGGTGTGTAATCGATTCTAAACAACTAAATCAACCGTATAATCGATAGTGCTCAGCTGAGAACAACCTTGGCCGCAAATCGAAAGAATTTATCCCCGCCATGGGAGTTGGTGATTTGGGATTTCTTTAGATGTATATATCTATCAAAAATTATATTATGTTATTTCAGCATTATTATATAGTGGACTCCCAGTATTCCGAAATTCCCTAATCCGAACGATTCCCCGTACTCTAATCCGATAAAGTTCTAAAAATATATATATATATATATATATATATATATATATATATATATATATATATATATATATATATATATATATTTATATATATAATGGATATATCTCGTGGTTTTAGGCGTAAATACATGTTTGGTTTTAAATTTAAATATAAATTTAAAAATTGAAAACTAATATATAGTAATCGAAAGCATTTTTTTTTTATCGATTTATATTAATTAATTAGTTCATTGAATTGGTTTTCAGTTCGCAATTATTGTTTTAATACAATAAACAGTTTACGATATTCACAAATGTAAATATTTAAAAAATAAAAACAGATAGTTTAAAAGAAATCGTTTTAACTGGTTTTCCATGTCTACTCCTTAGAAATATATATATATATTTACTCATGCTTCTCCACTCGTTTCAATCACTTAAAGATTTTTCTTTGAATATATTTGATTATTGTTAAACTGTGTTATTTTTTTTTTTTTTTTTTTTTTTTTCTATTTTGGAAATCACGCTTACTAAAAGGAAATCCTCCAGCTTACATTCTTATAAAATGTATAACATATCGCACAAAATGATAACCCGCGAAAATATTAGTACATTAATATAAAGTTGGTATTTTAAATTTTGTTTCTATGAAACAGAGTTCAAATAATAGACTTTTTTTTTTTTTTTACTAGCAAAACCTAGCGTTGCCTTCTCTTTTCTTGGCATTTGTTTTAACTTAGTTGAGGGAGTTTCTCTTCCAGATCCTTTTCAGTTTTGGGTGTTGTCTGATTTGCGTCAAGTCGTTTATGAAAACTAGATTACATTTAGGATTTATCAATATGCCATTGGTTAATAAAGAAGTTTTTTTTGTAACTAAGATCATGCTACTCGTCTGTCGTAGAAATAATTTTAAAAAATAAAAACGTTCTTCTTACAAAAATTACATTCGAAATTCAATACATTTTAAGCCAGATGGTTTTCAAAATTCGAAAATGATACAGCATTTGACTACAAAAATGTTTCTCAATAAAATAATAATAAAAAAAAATGACTGATGTAAACATTAATAAAATAATAATAACAGATATAATTTTTTTTTTTTTTTAAACTGACTGATTTTTTTTGTTTTTATTTAATTCATAGTTTTCTTTTGTAACGTTTTTTTCACCTTCAAAATGTGTAACGTTTGTTCACACTAAAAGATGGCACATTTAAATACGCTCTAGCTCTGTTTTTGCCCGGATCGAAAATTTGAATATAGCTTTTTGATCTGGAATTTAATGGAGAATATTTCTGTTACATAACATTTGTTGCTCGGACCAACCGTTTAGGAGCTATATTGGTTTGAATGAAGAAAGTAACGTTTTGCCAACATTTTTTTAAATATGTGACACGCTCTAGTTCTGTTAGTGTTGCTCAGATCGAAGATTCGTTACCATAGTAGCAGTAGGCATAAAAGCAGCAAGTAGATTATAGATAGACAAATAGTTTTTCCCAGTCAGGAAGAAATTAATTTTTTTATGCTTGAACCAGTGGTATTGAAGCCACGAGAAATCCATTAACAATCTTTTGTTTTTTTTTCATTGACTACTATTCAGAGCTATATTGAGGGCAGTTAACAATTTTATTCCTTAAGCTTCGATCATATGTTTATTGCAGTCTTTGATGATCGTGGATCCATCCATTAATACATTATTGAACAATATAATTAAAAAAATAGGATATTCATTGAGCAATATCCTTTCCACCTAAATTTTAGTTTAGGATTGATGAATTAATTGCCACTTCTATTGGAATTATTTTATTTTAAAACTAGTTTCGAATGTTAAACATTCATCATCAGCTCTAAAACATACAAAATGTTCAAAACAGAAGCACTTTCTTACATGGATTGTATATACTAAAGTTATGAAAAATATAAGACAAGAAATCAAATATATTGGTACTCGCCTGAGGAAGTCATACGGACTTCTGAAATATATCAAGAGTGGAAGGGGAAGGATCAGGTGGTTTTTTCGTTCCCATTGGAAACAATTTTAAAATGGGTCTATTGGAAGTGTTTATCTGGTCATTTAAACAAAGATCTAGATTTGTTTTGAACGATTTTATTATTTCTAATGATTCATAAATATTTTATTTTAGGCTGTTTTCTACTAGATATATTAGTTTCACTCCCGAGTCTTTTTTGAATATATGGTTATTTTCATTTAGATGGATAGCGAAGTTGGAATTGGAAATTAGAATTTTATCCTTTCCATCTAAATGAAAATAACCATAAATTTAAAAAAAAGACTCGGGATTGAAACTAATGCGTCGATTAGAAACTTTTATCCATCGGAATAAATCCAACGGAAAAATCAAATTATTCATTCAGAAAAAAATAAAAATAATTAACCTACCTGGTCCCTTCCCTTTCATTGTTGATATATTTCAGAATTCCGTTTGACCTCCTCAGATAAGTACCAATAAATTTGATTTTTTGTCGCACATTTTTGAAAACTTTAGTAGGTGTATATAATCCACGTAAAAAAGTGCTGATGTTTTGAAAATTTTGTATGTTTTAGAACTGAAGATGAATGGTTAGCATTCGGAACTAGTATTCTAATAAAATAATCCTAATAGAAGTGGCAATTAATTCATCAATCCTAATTATATTGATCCTTCTATACAATCATGCGTACCTCAAGTAAATATTATATGATCGATTCCTAGAGTCATCAACGCCTACATAGACCTAGATATGCTTAGCGTACCATAGAATCCGATAGAACCTTCCCTCCCCCTGTCGTCGTTGCTACTAACTCTTGTCGACACCTGATTGTCGAATGCGTAGCCATCTTCTTTTTATCCTCCAAGGCTATTAGAACCTCTTCGGAACTTCTTCTAGCCTCTATGACTTTTCCTCACATCCTTATTTGGGTTATCTTACACTTCTTTACCTCTTCTTAATTACGTCAGACATTTCTTCGGTTTCTCTTCTCGTTAGTAGTCTTTCTTCTTCTGGGTTCTTTGCGGCTGGGTTTCGTCAATTAAGTTAATTGTTGGAGGATGTGAAATTCCTCCTAGTTCAACTATTTTTTTTGCAAGTAAAATAAAAATTTCAAGTTAGTCAGATATTTAAATTTAGAAAACCGAGATAATATATACATATATCGAGATTTAAGGAATATCACCATATATAAAATTCATTTTTTATTTTTTTATACTATTATTAATCAGGCTATATTCTGGACCTTAGTTTGTTATTTTAAACGACAAAGTAGTAACAAAGTAACAAATCACGGAAGTTTTTCCGAATGATTGTTGATATTTCATGTCCTTGTAAACTCTATTTAATAGAAAAGACGTTTGATTCTACAGGTTACCAAATTTATTTTTGCATCTATAATAGTAATTCAGTAAAAAATAAAAAGTTCACTACAGCTAGAATATAACGACGACCTAAGTTAATTTTTCCAATAAAATGTGACCGAATTATAGCATTAGAAGTATGATGAGAAGAATTACAATTAAATTTTCCTATTACTGTCTTTATAATTCATCATCATAATTCAAATCCCTTGTACCGCAATGCAGTCTGGAGTATGTTACAGATTCTAGGCCAGAGTTTTCTTTCTAGGGCTAGCTCTCTTCTCCTACTCCAGTCTCCATATTTCTTTTCTGGAATATTTCACCGTTCTCCCGTGTAATGTCTGATCTGCTTCTTGTCTGATCCTTTCCTCCACACAGATCTCGTAGGTCCATTCATGCTCCATGGTAGGATGGTTTCTTGATAATTATATTTCGTTTTATTCAAGGTTCCTTCTCCAGCTTCTTGTCGACTTTCTTCGAAGCTTATAGGACATGTTTGTTATAGCTATCTCTGCTAAAATATTGTTGGTGGGACCTTGAAATATATTGTTGGACCTTTTAATGTATTCCTTGGTGGTAGAATTGAATAAAACCGTAAGCTGAATTACACTCTTGATGTAAAAACTAGCCTGTATTTTCCTAAACGTTTTTTCCTGAAAATTTTGTATTAGCTGTGCATGTGTCATTTTGAAGGTATTTATAATTTCGGTAAGGTATACTTCCAAGAAGGTTTCATTATACTTCAGTGTATTGAGTTCATGCCTTCATTCTTATAAGGAATAACGTTCTATGAGGGAACATAGTAATTGTTTTCTTCTTCTTTCGTTGCTCTACAGTTACTGGCCTTTAGATAGTTAAGTATAAGTTAATGTGTGGCATAATAACGAGTATTGAGGATTTGCGAAAGATTTTAGATTGTAAGGATTGGATGCGAAAAGAATTGGAAGGTTTAGTGAAGCCCCAGGACTCAACTCCGTATGTCCAAATGGGTATAATTACTGTAAATAAATCTCTTGTTGTTAATTGGGAGCATCTAGAAAACGTTCGGATAGTCGAAAACGACGAGCAGTTTCTTGTTATTTAAATCTGGCATGTGGATTCAAGGTAAGACGTTTGATTAGATGGAGCCCTAGGTAGTGGATCTGTTCAACAGGGATCAATGGGTTATTTTTATTAAAGGATATTGTGGCACAGGGTCTCGTCGGTGTACGAGTAAGGATAAAGGTTATTTGATAAAAAATTTTGGGATTTATTTTAATTTTCCGATTTTGGCACCAATCTTGAGGGTTTGTGATATAAGATTGGAGTTATTGAGATGCAATGAAAGGATCATAATTTACTAATAACACGCTTGTGTCATCGGCGTACGTGGTGAAGACGCTGCTGGGATGAGTCAGGATGTGTACTGTATATAAGTAATATTTTTAAGTTATAAAACAGTTGGAGAATATTTATGCCACTTTGACCACAAAAACAATAAAATATTTTTCATTTTATTAAAATCACCAATCTCTTTGATAAATTAAAAATTAAATATTTCCATGAATTATTTTGGCACAAAATAAAACCCTATAGTAGGAACTCTACTTACAAGAAACGATTTCAGTATCAATACTGACCCACTGACAAGCTGTCTAACCCTTCTTTGGAACTAGAGGAAACTACGCGTAGTCAGCTCCCTATTCTTCTGCATGTCCGAGAAGTTTCCATTGTCCAATCATGTTACAATGCCCTGTTATCTTCGTTATGTCAGCTTCCGCGTTGCTCTAGCTGCTTCTTGCGTGATATGGACATTCGGTACTCGCATGAAGCTATTTTTATTTTCTGTTCCGTCATCTACGCTTTGAGGAAAAATTAGATTTAGAAATATAAGTTCGATAAAATTTTTTCACTCTTACTACAATCCATGAGTAAGACCGTTTTTTTCGCAATCTCCAAACGATGCCCAAAGCTTCGCGATACGTCTCTTAGCCCTGTGGATAAAACAATAGGCCTAAGAAGCGTATTGATGCTCTGAAAAGTTTTAAATATCCGCCATTTTCAAAATCACCCACCAAATTCTAGGTGTTCTATCCCAGTCATTTTTATTTTATCGTTCAAATAATCTCGTTGCGACTCTCTCAAAATAAGCAATAATCATCTTTTCAAAATATACTTCGCATTTGAGGCGCAGAGTGTTGCTGAACTATATATTTAATTGAGAATTGTAGTATTTCTATCAAATGTTCTAGATTCCCCAAGATATAATTAAAGAAAAGGAAAAAAAAAGAAAAAAAAGCCAGAACAAAACAATTGAAATTCCTGTTCCTTGAAAACAAGGGCTCAAAAAAATACAACTGGACGAAGAAGAAATCAATCTGTAGGGAAAGAATTTAATGTTTGGAAAATCATACCGATTCATAATGTTGGATGTACTCCATCTTAAAATATTTTATACTAATTGTTTTGGTATAAGGAGCAAGTTTTAGAGAGTGAAAATCAATGTCAAATTATTTTTTTTGTTTCCTAAGTTAGTAGGCGTAAAGCTAAGTAAGCGTACTTAATCACTTGAGGTACGCCTGATGGTAGAGAAGGATCAATACAATTAAGATGAATAAATTAATTGCCTCTTCTATTGGGATTATTTTATTATAAAACTGGTTTCGAATGGTAAACATTCATCATCAGTTCTAAAACATTCAAAACATTCAAAACATCAGCACTTTGTCACGTGGATTATGTATACCTACTAAATGGACTATATACACTAAAGTTTTCAAAAATGTAAGACAAGAAATCAAACTTTGGTACTCACCTGAAGAGATCTAACAGATATCTGAAATATATCCATCGTGGGAAGCGGAAGGGAGCAGGTTAGATTAAATGTTTTGGGATTTACTAACGTATTTCCTTTATGATTACCCCATTGTAAACCCCATAAAATTTAACCTACCTGCCTCCTTTCCCTTCCTACGATGGATATATTTCAGATATCTCTTAGATCTCCTCAAGTGAGTACCAATGTTTGATTTCTTATCTTACATTTTTGAAAACTTTAGTGAATATAGTCCATGTAACATAGTAGTGATGTGTTGAACACTTTGTATGTTTCAGAACTGAAGATGGATGTTTAGCATTCGAAACTAGTATTCTAATAAAAATAATCTCAATAGAAGTGGCAATTAATTCATCAATCCTAAGCGTACTTAACTTTATTCAATAGTTGCTAATTGTAATTGTAAACGAATCCTGACATTATTAACTTGCTGTGGTAAACTGAAATGAATAAAATGTATTTATTATTTTAGCTTTCTTATTGCACTTTACTTTTCAAATAAAAAAATCAAGAGGTGTTATTAGTATTAAGTTGGATATGGGGTCCTCAGACATGCACAGAGCTTTTTTTTAACACACCCGAGAGGCGTATAGCATTACTTAAAAGGGTAAAATGTAGGGTGTTATCTGCAGGATTAACGAAGTTATTCAAACTATCACTTTCTGCACTACAGAGGCTTCATGTTATGGCGTGTATATTTGATAGATGTATAAGATTTTAATAAATAGTCAAACTTTTGTACATAAATACTGTCTGTAACCATTATATAATTTATATATTTATATGAATTAAATAAATTCATAGATAAATAATAAATTTTTAGGGGAGGAGAGCCAGAGGTCGATGACAGAAAGGAGAGAACGTCGGCGACGCAGCAGAAGTGCGGCAGCTTCGCTTACAGGACTGTCTGACAACGAAGCCGGCTCTGACATATACATCACCAGCCCGGCTTACAGGGCACCTTCAGAATACAGGTGAGCTATAGGTGGCAGTTTATCCTAAGTAAGGACAAGGCTAATCATAGTTAGTCATATAAGGGTCCAAAATAGCAAAAATAGGGAAAAAAAATATTATTAAATAAAGTTTATCATAACTTGGGGTTGGACATGGCTCAATGATAAAACAACAAGAAAAATGCGTTATTCCAGCAACCTATAATTCAGAGAAACAGAAGATAACGGATTCGAATCTAACTGGCGGAGGGTGGTTAATTTACACTCCCGTCCTCCCGGTTAGGAAACCCGGTGTTGCCGTGACGGCAATGAAGGGGGAAAAATAACTACGATAAGAAATATAGCATTCTCTTTACACGTTACTGTTAGAATTTCAACTCTTCTAATCACAGAGAGTATGTAATGATATTTGTTTTTATTTATTTAATATTTATAACATTATTATTTAATATTTATATTTAATATAAATTTATAACAGTTTTACAAAAATACATCCAGTAAATTTAATTACAATTTATGCTGAAGGAGATTTTATTAATTATTCAAGTCTTTGTTGGCACAACTCTTATTTTATTCTTATGTATGTTGCAATATATTTCAGGACCCTTGTCCTATCTTCATGCTTCTAAAATATTTTACAATAATCTACAATACATACATCTACATAATTATACTATTCACTTTTACAATTCACATTATGTATTTTATTTACCTCATTTTAAATATAATTTTATTAAAGCAAATAACTTTTAAACAAAAATTATAGATAAAATAATAAAATAAAACAAAATTTAAAACAATTAAATAATAAAATATTAAATAAAAATGAATATTATTAACAATTCCAAAAAAAAAAAAAAAAAAAAAAAAAAAAAAAAAAAAAAAAAAAAAAAAAAAAAAAAAAAAAAAAAAAAAAAAAAAAAAAAAAAAAAAAAAAAAAAAAAAAAAAAAAAAAAAAAAAAAAAAAAAAGTTTATATAATCACTATATTAAATAGTTTTAAGTGATAAGAATATACCACTAGATGAACAAGTGTTGAACATTGTTCTTTGAAATGGCTGTTATTATGGACCTACATATATGATAAGAAAAGTAACCACAGCTAATGAGATAAATAACATATTGTATGTGAATTGTTCAACTGATTAGTATAATTATGTAGATTAATGTATTGTAAAATATTTTAGAAGCCTCAAGATGGGACAAGGGTCCTGAAACATGTTGCAACATACATAACAATAAAATAGGAGTTATGCCAAAAAATACTTCAACATCGAGTAAATATGCGGTGATTACAACGCAGAGTAATGGCATGACAAAGACTTATAGAGGTACTCACCAATGGTAGCACTCTAATGAAAGTTCTACAATAGAAGATGTTCTGGGGGCCATCTTCTTTTCAGACGCTTCGGAGGATTGCCAGGAACCGATTGGGAAGCAAGTTAAGAAAAAAGTGGATTTGGGTGAGTATTTAGTTAATTCTGAAAGGAAAAGTATCTGGGTCGAGCCAAATCAGCGACATATGGGTCATTGTGAATCAGTTCATTTTTTTACAAAATAAGGATCATTAAAGTTTTGGTTTGGTGGAACGATAACATTTAAGAAAAAGAAGAAAATACAACAGTCTGATTGATCAGATGTATATTAGTTTCAAAAAGGCTTACGATCCTATCGACCGAAAAATATGCATCATACTTTATTGGAGCTACACAGCCGATTGGTCCAGGTAAATAGTTCATAGACCGATAAGGTATAATCCTTTATCCTATTATAAATGACAGGTATAATCCTTTATTACATGGGCTCGTAAATAAACAGTTGTTGAAATAAACTATAAGAAGTATATAAGCAATGGGAGTATCACAACGGGTTAACAAACTAGGGTCAGTAATGGGTATTTTATCATAATCAATTGATGAAAAGTCGTGAATTATTTTATTTAAATTTGGTTGTATTAAAACAATATGAGTTTCATTATTGTAAATATTAAAAGTCATATTAAGAATTGATAGATGAATGAGCACGAACCTTTCATTTATCATTTGGTTTTTTAAAATCACTTTCACTGCTGTTTTCTCCGTTTTGTGGCTACCTTCAAAACCATTCTTATTTCTTTTCTTTTCATTTTTTTTGTGGTTCTGTTTCTATTAACGTTATAAAGCCGACGATTTGGAAAGCCGACAAAAAATTGAAAATCAGTAAAAATTTTATTTCAAGAAACACTATGTCGACATTTTTTTTTTTTTTTTAAATACCACGATTCGTATTCTGAAGAAGATATAGTATATGGATCGCGTAAAACAACTTTAAATTGATGTAATGGAAATATATGTTCCCGAAACATTTCCAATTATTGATTCGATAAATAATAATAAAGAGATAAATGCCAAATTGATGAATACATTTTTGGTTTCCCTTCCACGTCACAGAGAGGGTAAAGTATGATACGATATGTCAAATATCACAACACAGGACATTTTTTGAATACCATATTTAGAAATCTCTATCTTAATCTAAAACTAAGTGATTGATTATTAATTATGATTAAATAATAATACTCTTTATTGATATTCCTGGAATGATAATCACAATCTAATTCTATTAGATCCCTTGACAAAGGGCGAGTCACTCACTCTATCCCGCCATGCACCGAGGTCGTGCGTTCTAACTTTTATTGATTTAGATTAAAAAATTAATTTTCTTTTTCTTGTTCTTCTAATCTCAATCCTTCCTGTAAACTTCTAACCTTTCTTTCGAATTTCAGTGAAAGACATTTTTTTTTCCCCCCTAGCCTGACCAACTCTGTGGGAAAATTTTTATTTAAATGTATCAATTTAACATGATTGGCCAAGATTGTATAATTTTTGACTGAATTTTAAAAATATATCAGAGCAAACATAAACAGTGGCGTAAATAAAACCCCTGCACCCAATGCAGAAGAATACGCGTTAGTAAAGGAAAATACAAAGAAAAGTAATAAATTAAATTTGTTAAACATGTAATCCCACATTAATATTAAAATTATCAGTATTTTACTAAACTTCCATATAATATTATTTATTTTAATTGCCACGCCAAAGACTGATAATGTACTCATCTAACAGATCACAACAATACCTAATAACTTTTACAGGCCAATTATTTTATGACTCGCCAATCAAATATATTCTACTTTAGCAGACCTTTAAGGGTTCTGTAGTTTGATTTAACATTACTGATTACTTTTGGAGTTGCAACCAGAAAATTCTTGAATTTTAAAATTTTGAACTTAAAAACTTTCACTAGTTCCCATTACACCACTAACTAATGATTATTTCTAAAGTTATTTATATCATAAATAAATTTAGGATATTTTATAAAATTAAATTATTACATTTGTTAAATTATCTAAAAATAACTACAAACTAGTAAAATAGTGCTAAATATAGAATAACCTGAAGATGGACAGGGCTTATTTGCAGCTTTACTGGTTTAACTAACATTAAAGATCATATGGCAAGTATTATAGCATAAATGTCTATGGATAGCCAATATATAGTCATACTATTCTATTATATCTAGGATACATATAGTCTTTTATAGACTTATTTACCAATTAATTTACCTTTATTTAATTCCTCTGATAACAGTTAAAGGTGATTACTTAAAAATAACTAATTGTAAGATCAAGCACAAAAGTATAAAAAATATCCGTTAAAATTTGTATATCTGAACTTAAAATCAATTACAAAATTATTGTATAATTATTATAATCATATGAAAATATTATTATACTAAAACTATATTTAAATCATTATCATCACTTATTTTCATTTATATTATTACCTTATTAGTAATTTTTTTAATTAATTTTAGATCTCTTAATCTTAATAATAGTAATTAATATTGCGTTGGTTTTATATAAGACAGTTAACATTAATTCTTCTATGTTTTACTTTAAGTGTTTTTTTCAATACTGATAGTATAATTTATGGTAATAGTTTATTATATTTTGAAGTTTGTTCAATACTTCTCTGTTGATAGTCACTGATTACAATTTCTGTTTCAATTTTTTTATTTATTTCTTTTCTAATTATGGAATTCATTTATCTATATATTCTTATTCTTGCTAGAAAATAGGCTATCTACTGGTAGCCACCTATTCTAAATATCCATGGTGAAGTAGGGACCCTTTTCCGAGCAAGGATTGGTTAGTATAGGAAGGTTTGACTAATACTTGCTACATATGCAGAGGCCAGCAGTGATTATTATTAACCTATAGGTATTTATTATCTAATGGTATTAATTAATTAATAATATAGTTCTTTGGCCTAATCTAGCTGAAGCCATGCTTGCGTTTTAACCTAAAACTGGCACAATAAATTAATGCAATTTTATTATGGCAAATATGACTGCATACTCCAAACGTCTACTTTCTTATTGCTATTTATCTAAGATTTAGTTGTCAATATGAATACATAAAAAAAAATCTAAAGAGAGACATAGCTGCTTTTAGTTTAGTACCTAATAACAAGAATAATTTCAGTAAACTGATTGTAGTGCATATGATGTGGACGACAACAAAACAATATTGAATATATATATTTGAATATATTTCATTTGTGTATGAGCTATACTAATGTTTGTAATTATTTCAGTCGAGGTTCAAGAGCATACTCCTACAGATCCAGACCGCCGTCAGGAATGAGCGGGGCTACAGTCAAATCCAAAATAGATCGAAAAAGAGGAGTTGTAGTAGAAACAATGTCTGCACCAAACCCGTTCTGCCCTAATACAAAGGTATTATAGTGGAAACCTGATCTTAGTTCATGATTATAGTTTTTATTAGAAAGTAATGGAATTCATAATATCTAAGCTATTCTGGATATGTAACATAAATACAAGTTAAATTATTAAATGGTGGTCACTTAAGTTTTTAGATAGTAGAAAAAATGGGTTTTATATAAATTCATATGAATTTATTAGTTTATTATTACTTATTGGATTTATTTATTATTACTATCCACCATTCTACTGCTCCACATTATATTTTTGTTTGATCTTTGGCCACAACTAAGAAGGCTCTTGGATTAAAACCCTTGATCATATCTACAGCTTTTCTAATAGTGAAATTGAATTTTCATAGTTATTGCAGTATAAAAAATAAAGTTTAGTTTAAGGAATAAAATCATTTCATCTAACCTTCATTTTTTGGTAAAAAATAATCTTTGTCTTCATTGGGTTCACTAGTGTAAACATTTTAGTGAACCAGTCCATGTATGTAAGCGAGACTATTGCACCTTGATAACAGTGTACCTTGAAACAATATACATTACTCTTGTTATTGTTGCACTCTAGCAGATGTTTTGTGAGTTGTAGTTGTGCTTAGCTGTGAATCCGTCAGTGTACTTTTACCTCTTCCGGAGAAGAGCTTCTTTGTGTTTACTGAAATCTGATTTTTTTTATTTTACACTGCTCAGGAATATTGTTGTTTTCTACTTCATTTTTGAAGGTAAGTGATTAATTGTTTCCTCTGGGGTGCTATTCAATACCCCTTGAGAAGGTGCCCAGTCGATTCGTGATAAAGATAGAATGTGGACTGATTTGCAAGTACTTTTTCCTAGTTGCGTGTCATCTTGTATATTGAAAAATTAAGGGTCTTGTACCTTGAAATAGATCTATAAGGAGTTGGAAACCTCTTGTACCTTGAAAAACATATTTTTTCCATATTTGATTTTGCAGAATACCTAAAATGCTGAGAAGTAAGGAAGAAATCAGAATTTTTTGGTTTGTCGTTTCTAAGTCTATTAATATATTGTTCAAGTTTACAAAGTTTACTTTTTGTCAAAAAACAAAACACTAAAAGAAAAATACAAAATTGATGAATCTTGCTGTTGCAAGGTACATGAGCATTGTTGTAAATTGAAACAAAAACCTTATTTTTAATTTTGCTACTCACACCCAAAGAACACTAAGAAGGAACTAAAAATTTGGAATTTGATCACTACAACTATTGTTTAGCATTATCTCGACAGGCCACCAAAAGAAAAACACTTATATCACCTAAATTTGGGATGCCAACACCAAAAATCAGAAAAGTGTTTCAAGATACAGCAGTTTCCCCTACTATTTGCATGCATTTGATAATAGAATTTATTAACTCACCGATAATGATCACCATCCTCCTTGTATACCTGATCATCCTGCCACCATTCTTTCATCTTGTTGCAATTGAGCATTATAAACTTGTGCCTGTATTCTGATACCTTCTTCTGAAACAAAAATAATTCTATTAGTAAGAACAAATGTAACAGAACTAATTATATTATGGGAAGGAAGGAGAGGCTGATGTCGAGGCTGTATGCCACAGCTACACCACAAATGATTTAGGAGTGATGAATTAATGGCCAATTCTATTGACATTGTTCAAACAACTAAAACTAGTTTCAAACGTTAAACAATCATCATCAGCTATAAGACATACAAAATTTGTAAAACATCAGCACTTATTTACTTGGATTATATATATTAATTTTTTTTTTTAATTTAAGACAAGAAATCAAATATATTGATACTCACCTAAAGAGGCAAAATGGACAAGTGAATGATAAGAGTGGGGGGGGGGGGGGTAGAAAAGGGCAAGGTAAGTTAAACCCTTGGGGAAAATATTAGTAGATTAATTTAAAGTTGGTATTTAAAATTCTGTGTCTATGGAACAGGGTTTAAGTGCTAGATTTTTTTTACTAGCAAAACCTAGCTTAGCCTTCTCTTGTGTTGCTTTTTGTTTCAACTTACAATTAGTTGAGGGAGTTCCTCTTCTAGATCCTTTTCAGTTCTGAGTGTTGCCTGATTAGCACAAAGTCGATTATGAAAGCTAGATTACCTTTATCATTATGCTGTTCATTAATAAAGAAGTTTACTCATTGTTTTGCTCAGTTCGAAGATTTGTTATTCGGAGCAGTAGACATAAAAGCAGCAAGTAGATAATAGATAGACAAATCGTTTTTCTCAGTCAGGAAGAAATTGAATTTTTTATGCTTGAACCAGTGGTATTGAAGTCATAAAAAATCTAATAACTATCTTTTGTTTTTTTTCATTGATTACTCTTGAGAGATTATTGAGTGCTGTTAAAATTTTTATTCCTTAAGCTTTGATCACATTTTTATAGCAGTTGTTGATGATTGTGGGTTTATTCATCAATACATTATTGAACTATATATTTAAAAAAATAGGATATTCATCAAGCCATATCCTTTCCACCTAAATTTTAGATTAGGATTGATGAATTAATTACCACTTCTATTGGAATTATTTTATTTGAAAACTAGTTTTGAAAGTTCATTCATCCTCAGTTCAAAAATATACAAAATAGCATGACTTTCTTACATAAATTATATATACTAAATATATTAGTACTCACTTGAGGAGGTCATAAGGACCTCTGAAACAAATCGTGAGTGGGAAGGGAGGAGAAATGGGCCAGGTAGGTTAAACCCTTTGGTTTTTTCTATGACTGATAGGTTTTTTCTGTTGTTAAAAAAAAAAAAATCAATATGAGACTATTCTGAATATTTATCTGGTCATTTAAACAAAATGTTTGATTCATTTTGAACGATTTTAGTTTTTCTAATAATTCAAAAATATTTAATTTTAGGCTATTTTCTATTTGATGCATTAGTTTCACTCCCGAGTCTTTATTGAATTCATGGTTATTTTCTTTGAAATAGATAGCGATGTTGGAATTCTGGGTCTTATTGTTGTATGCTCTTATATGTTCTTTTATTCTTGGATTTACTTATTATCCAGTTTTTCCTGTGTATTCAACTTCACATGTCCATTTCGCCTCTTTTGGTAAGTATCTTTTGATGATGAATTTTTAAAATTCGAAACTAGTTTTCAAATAAAACAATTCCAATAGAAATGGCAATTAATTCATCAATCAATCAGTTGTATTGAACCTTCATTACCATTACAAGTACCTCAAGTGACCATTGAGTTAGATTTCCTTTCTTATAATTTTCTTCCTTTTTGAATTTTCTCAACTAAACAACTATCACCAAACATTATTCATGCAGAAAAATAAGGCAATTTGAATACAGTGATGACCATACTGAGATTGAATTTTCTTCTATCCTATGCAATATATTTTTTAGAATAAATCAGCCAATAATAATTCTTAATTAATAAATTAATTATTTTAAAAACTACAATATATTATATACTATTTGGCTATCATTTTTCATTCCATAGTAACCCTGTGTAGTTAGTCTTTTATTTTTATATGTTCCAGTTCAACACATTTTAGCTATTATTTCAATATTTTAATTGAAAATTTTATAAAAGTGGAAATGTACTCATTTGGTATATAAAAACACTATTTAATATATTCCATCTTTTTGACACAACAAAAAAATAATAAAATAATAATAGAAGAAAATAACAAATTATATACAAATATTCATTTAACAATAATTAACAAATATTTCTTAAAACATATGAATATTACTAGAAACTAAATAACTTTGTAGAGATGGAACTGTTATAATACACTGTTTAGCTGTTGAGCTCTAAGTTGTCTTCAAATGATTTATTTTTGAGATTCTTTATTGACGGCAGTGATTTCTGTATCTGATTTTGTTCAGTCATTGATATTCCGTTTTTGATAATCAGAAATAATTATTACATAAAAGTATTACTCATACAAATGTAATTTGTTAACTTTTAAATTCATCAATGCCAAGTAGATTTTTAGTAGCAATGATGCCAATAAATTATTATCTTTGCCCTCTCATTGAGGTTAGGATAAGTAGGTTGCCTTCAGCAACTGCCCTACTTAGTACATAATGACATTAATTACCAAGAAATAATGCACAAATCAAACAATATTGTTACTGATTTGCAGAAGAGATCAAATTGGTTATTAGAAAATACAGTAAAATATTCTAGTTGGAAATTTTTGTTTTCTAAGTTTCTTCAGAAATGCAACAAATGGCTAGATAGCGTAAAATAGAAAAGCAAATTTTGTTTAAATATAAAAAAAATTCTTATAAATTATTTTTAAAATGTTATTTGTTTAGTACAGAACCTAAAATTAAATTATAAATGATATATTTTAATTTTAAAATAGAATATCAGTTTTTAAACTCAAGAATGCTTCATTCACAGGTTAAAAATAAACCTTTATTAAGTAATTAAAAAGAATTCAAAACATGAAAATGGAATTCAATTTAAAGATAATTAATTACATGATAAGACAAAATTATGTTGAAGAAATTTTAAGAACCATCAATGATAGAAAAAAAGTTGGAAGGTTAGATTACTTTATAAATAGTAATTATTGTTCAGTTTGTTAACTGTATCTAGTTACAGGTTCAATAATTATGAAAAAACATTGATTCAGGTGTCATAATATTCTATTGGCAACCCAAATAATTCAGCCTATTTACAACTAATTACAAGACAATAAAGTTTCATTTAGTGCTGTTGAAAGATTTTAAACACATCTTGAAGTAACCTATAATAATTTTTAAGCGGTTGAACACAGATATGGCTACTTACTAGGATAATAAATGTTATTTGAAGTTTAAATCTTGACCCATCATGTTCCAGGGCCTCTGTTGTTTGATGTTACTACTCAACTTGGCTCTAATTCTCATCACACTTGGTTTCGTCATTGTTATTCAGTTCTTTGAACCATTCTTTGTTTGGTAAGTGTTTAGATGTTCTGTATTCCACCTAAATTTTAGGTTAATTATGTGATTATTATTTTTTTTTTATAATGATTTTTTTTTTTTTTTTTTTTTTTTTTTTTGTATCAGTCTTGTTCCTAATTATAATAAAAGGATGGTCTGATTTTATTCATTGTTTATACCAACATTTAATCTTGATTTTGGTCTACATTGATTTAGAATGTTGACATAAATAATAAAATAATGGAATATTATCTGATTTTTTCTTGTTTTATCTAATTTTTAATTAACAAATTTATTCATTTTATTTTATTTATTAATATACATATATATGCACAGTAGTGTGAAAAATAGATGCAATAGTTTAAAAACGTGTATTTACTTTTAAATATGTATGTAGCGATGAGCTCGCAATGTCCCATCGATAATATTTACAGGACCTACACATTTACTTGAAACACAACTCCAGACCATAACACTCACTGGAAACTTTATTGTCGATTTTAAACATTGAGTTGCTAGTTCCTCACCTTTTCTTCGTCTCACATACTGAATCCCATCTATGTCATGGATATTAAATTTCGAATCATTAGAAAATATGACAGAGTTCCAGTCTTCTTGTGTCCAGTTTTGATGTTTTCGAGCCCAACAAAGACGAGCCTGCCGCATTTTTTTTTTTTTTTTTGTGGCCGGCGTGCAAACTACTCTCAGTTGATGGAGCACAACCTACTTTATTACTAATATATCAGCAAGAAAAATTCTCTTCACTTAAAGTTAGAATTATTGTTTGTTTGTTTTTTCACTGCTTAGTTCACTGAAATGTCAACTCATTTCATTTATTTTCAAACTAAACTTTGGATTACCATTAGTATACAATACTTGCCTCTAAAATAAGAGATACGAGTCCATAGTGCAATAACACAAGATCTAATGAGTAAATAATCAGTATAAATATCATTTAAATGAACATTATTTGAATTTTAAAAAGTGTTGCACTTATTTTTCACACTACTGTATATATTTTTAGTTATTTTTTATTGTATTTGCTAACCCAGACTATATTTATAGACTATATGTATAGTGTGACACCACCAAGTTTTGCTTATTGGGTAAAACTAAGTTTTTGTGCAAACAAAATCATAGTGAGGTTGGTCTTTTTTTGTAGTCTGATTTAAGGGTTGAAGTCTATTCACATTTGAGCCAATTAATCAATAATTCAAAATAAATAAAATCTAAATGAAGGGCCATGGGAAAAATTCGCGATGGTTGAGTGTTTATTTATTTGTGATTAAGACCTTTATAGAACTAGAAAAATTCCCCAACTATCAGAACTACAACTGTTTTCACAAGTTTTAAAATTTTCAATTTGCTGTGGACCATGATTTTTTTCCCATAAATTTTAATGTGTGTGGAAAGGAAGTGCACTTTCTATAGTATCAGATGATACCACTTGTTTAAAATCAATAAAATGTGGATGACCAAGGTTATATACTTTTAATTTTTATTTTCAAATTGGTTTATTAATTGATTTGGTTTTATTGTAGTTTCAAAAGATTTTGATTAGTAAGAGAACTCTGTGTTCAAAAAATATTTCAATATATTAATAAAGTGAAGCCACAAAATAGCATTTAACTTCTTCCCTCTGTAATTTATATAATTATACTTTAAGTAATTAACATCCTGCAAGATATGGATGTCAGTTAATTTATTTTATTTAGTTCATCATTGTTTATTTGTTTTAATTGGAAAAATATTCTTATTTTGATGATTGAATTGTGTGAGTTAATAAAATGTCCTAAATCATTTGAAAAGTTTTCCATGATAAATGAATTAATATTTTGTTGTTCTTAAAATGGACTTCAAAGACAAAGACTTTTGTCAGACACTAAAATATCAGTGAGTATTTTACACTTTACTTCTATCAGTGTCAGTTTTTTCAATGTTTTATGGAGGTTTTTTTAAACTAAAACTTACAAAAAAACCTACCTAGTCATTAGATGTTTTCTTAATATTAAAATCAGGAAAAATGATTTGAATCTTATCTAGGTATATAATAATAAAATAAACTGGTATTTGAAATTAATTAAATTTCTCTTAATAAGTTAATTTTGTGAAATTATTTACTAGATTACTCTAAGACCTTAGAATAAATGAAAAAGTTATATTTGGTAAAGTAGTACTAAGTAAATATAAAGATTTATATGAATTCTTTAATAGCAGGTTTCAGAAGATGATTCTAATGGCATATTGTTTTTCTTTTAGGATACTGGGCATAGTGTTCCTCATCTTTGGCTTTTTGACCCTTGTTGGATCACTTATATATTGCGTAACTGTGTGTAAAGATGTCAAATCTCCATCCGAAGTAGCAAGAGGAGAACACTACTGGACACACCACTGGCGTGGAACTATGGGCACTGTCCCGCCTCATGAGATTCACTATCGCCACGATGACAAGTATGCAACAGACACAGATGCATATAGTGTTTCAGAGAAGCACGTTCGACCGAATTCAAGGTATTAGAAGATTGTACAGGGGAACTTAACATTAAAAAGCATAATGACGTGCTAATATTAACAAATAATTGTAAAAACAAAATGGTGGTATTAGATATGTATGCTGCCTAATAACTGTGTGCACCATTATTGAGTGGATTGGCGATGAATTCAAAGTTACCACTCTTTGATGTAACTAAGACTTAAAAAGTAAGATGTTATAAGCTAATAATGAGTGTTGTCAAGTCAGAGCGATAAACATCTTACAATAATTAGATTGAAACATAAAATTATAGCCTTCAGTAGTCTTTTTATGGTTTGTCTATTATAATAAAAAACTAATATGTACTATTTCACCTAATGATTTTGATAAAAAGAAATAACTTAGCTATATTTTTCTGTATGATTTATGATGGTCAAAATGTGCAGATTTATAGTAGAGATGAAACTGGCAGAAACCAAAATTTAGAAAACATTCTCGTATTTCTTAAGGAATAAACAATAATTTTAAAATTGTCGTAAACAAATATCAATGCAATGAAACATTGATCTCATAAATCTTTATACTCATAAACATGTTTATTTCTAATTTATAAAAATTGTTTTGGGGAAAAGTTGCCTTCTTTAGATTATTTTATACATTCAGCTTAGTTTAAACCATACCTTCTATCGATTTATGCCATCTAGAATTTGAGAAAGCAAACAAACAGCTTTATTATCTGTTTTTTATTTATTTTTTTTTTATTTTGGGTAAGTTAATGAACATAAGTTTTATAATTTATACCATATAAAAAACACAAGTAAATTTAAAAAATGCCCAATTTTTGAGATATATTTTTAATTCTTTAGAAGTATTGTTTCATATGATAGCTAGAAACAGTACATAATAGTAAATTATTTCTTTATAAACTGAAAAGCTGGTAGCGATTCTTCTATGGTATATTGATAGGGTGGTTAAAAACAGAACTTCTCTGTATTTTAATTCAATGTTTAGACAAATGAGTGTTTTAAATTTAGAGGTGACCTGAATAAGATGGCTTTTCACTATCAATGAAAAATTACATTTATTTATGTATCTTTAATTATTATAAAGCAGCGTGTTGTTTTTTTTTGAGAATTTTAATTCCTTTATCTCAAACAATATTTTTTAATTTATCTCCAGGATTAGAGGAGTGATTTGTTAAATGAATTATTATGTTGTGTTTTAACAGATTAAACAAATTAGTTGTCCTAACTTAATGATAGAAATATTTATATTAATATAAAATTAATAATAATCTATATTCCTAATTTATTAAGACCTAGATAATGGATCCTAATTCTAATCACTTTGAATCAATTAAATTGTAATGCTGTAAATATTGTTTCCTATATAAAAAGATTACAATCCAAATTCTGACTAATTATGTTTCTATGTATACTAAAGTGATGGTGAAAAATCATGTACATAAAACATTGGAAAGTGATGAGAATGTATACATACGTTTTTAATATTTGATGTCATAAGTTGTAAATAAGTTTTGTAAAGAAGAAAAGTTAAACTGTATACTGTAAATAACACATTATATGTCCTTTAATAAAACACATCCTGTACTTTAAATTAAAATAATATATGTTTAAATACAATAAGGAATATTTTATTAAAACCCATAATATGACCCATAAAAACCCATCAAGTTTAAGAAAAAATATTTTTTTTCCGGAAAAGTATATGGTATTATTGGTAAAATTTCATTAATATCTTTGTAAAATTCTACAGTAATAATTATTATTTAGGAGGAAAATGAAATTTTTGTTTTAAACTATTTATAGATAATACGAAATAGGTCATGGGTGCCGAGCACATGAGAAAAGTTTATGGTGTATGTGGATGAATAGAGTGCCCAAGCCGGAGACTGAAGTGTCTCTGGCATCCTTTGAACGATATTTTAGCCAGCTGAAGCTTATCAAAAATTACTTATGATTCACCATGACACAAGAAAGGATAAGTAAGTTAGCTATTTTATCAATAGACTCTATTATAGATGTGTTTGCCTATAGCAAAGCAAGGAAGGCACATTTTTAATTCTTTGTATGACATTAAAATTTCTTTTCTTTTTTTTTTTTTTTCATTCTGTTTTTTCAAACCCTTACAGTTTTATTTAATTAATTTGTTTACCGCATGTTAAAGTAACATACTACTTATTGAAAATAAATAATTGTGAAAATTAAACTGTGTTTAAATCAAATTCATTCAACCTTGAACCTTTTTTACATTATTACAATTTTTAAATTGCTTTTCAACACTCCTCCTCAATTTAAAAATCAGAAGACAAAAATTAAACATGATAAAAGCATACTTCAGACATACCAGTCCACTATATAAGTCCAAGCGCATTAAACAAATCTTTTAAATTTTTCACCGCTCAGAGGTTTAGTGAAAATGTCGGCGCACTGACTATCGGAGTTCACATATTTAACATTAATTGTTTTATTTTTGGCTAAGTCCCGCACAAAATTATATTTCACGTTCATATGTCTTAATCGATTGTGTTCCCACTTGTCGAGACATTTTATGCAGGACTGATTGTCTTCAAAAACTGGAACAGAGCCACACTTGAAATTTAATTCTTCTAAGAGTCCTTTACCCACAATAAATTGGAAGTCCCTTCGGACAAAGAAACGAATTCTGCTTCTGTTGAGGAAAGAGTCACTACAGGCTGCTTCTTAGTCCTCCATTCTACCGATCCACCAAACACCTTGATGAGATATCCTGAGGTAGATTTTCCATCTGGGTCTCCTCCCCAATCAGCATCTACATAGCAACATAAAGGCGCCTCGTTGTCTTCAGGCTTAGGATAGAAGAGCTTCCTGTCGATAGTCCCTTTGACATACCTCAGGACAGTCTTCAACCCCTTCCACATTGACTCAGTAGCGTTGCTTTGGTATCTACTGAAATAATTTATCGCATAGGCTAAGTCAGGTCGAGTACATAAAACGGCAAACATAAGGCATCCAATTAATTGCCTATAAGGCTTCTCATCCACAATTGAGGAATCTTCGTTCTTAAGAACTGGAATAGTTGGCATTGGGTATTTTGTAGGATTACAGTCACTCATTCTGAATTTATCCAGGACTCGCCTCAGATACGCTGACTGATTTAGATACATTCCTTGTTTGGTTCTCTCTATTTCAATTCCTAAGAAATTATTCAATTGTCCCAAATCTTTAGTATCAAATTCTGACATGAGTGATGATTTTATGTTTTTAATTAAATTTAAATTGTCTCCTGCCAGTATTAAATCATCAACATAAACCAAGAGATAAATAGTAGAATTATCTTGTTTTAAAAACATATAAACATTTATCAAATTGACTTTGTT
Organism: Euschistus heros; assembly: GCA_003667255.2. Taxonomy (NCBI): domain Eukaryota; kingdom Metazoa; phylum Arthropoda; class Insecta; order Hemiptera; family Pentatomidae; genus Euschistus; species Euschistus heros. The sequence continues at coordinate 797,572 of RCWM02000426.1, read as the reverse complement.
TGAATTTTAAGTTAATTAATTTCTCATTTAATTTAGCATTCCACGACCTTGGTGCTTGCCGCAGTCCATATAAACTTTTGTTTAATTTACAGACTAAATCTGGATTTTTAATGTAACCTTGAGGTTGCACCATATATATCTCCTCCTGCAGGTCGCCATGCAAAAATGCATTTTTAACGTCCATCTGCACGGTAAAATAATTTAACTTATTTATTATTGTAATCAGGATTCTTACTGTAGTTAGGCGGGCAACAGGTGCATACACCTCATTGAAGTCGATCCCTTTGGTTTGTGAGCATCCTTTTGCAACGAGCCTTGCTTTAAATATGTGACCTTGTTTGTTTTCTTTGATCCTGAACACCCACATACAATTAATGGCTCTTTTTCCTGGTGGTAGCTTCTGTAATGTGTAGGTTTCATTCTTAATAATTGATTCCATTTCTGCATCGCAGGCTGCATACCATTTATCTGCGTCACCTCTTCCTTTTATGTCCTCATAGGAGGTAGGTATGTCATCGACAAACTCGATAGCAGATAATACATAGTCATATAAATATTTTGGGAGCATTTTTCTTCTATTACTTTTTCTGACATTAACATTAGGGTTCGGTTCATCTACTTCTTCCACTTCCTCCTCAGAAGAAAACCCATAAAAGTCTCCTGAAAGGTTGCTGGCGACATCTTCTTGAGGTTCTTCTCCTCTTGAATGGCTGCTGGCGACATCTTCTTGAGGTATTTCTTCTGAATGGTTGCCGGTGACATCTTGAGGTCTTTCTGCTGGTTCTTCAGAAACAATTCTTCCGTTGGTGTTGCCTTCTTTTACTCCTCCAGTTACAATGTCCTCTTCTTTACTCTCAGATGTACCCGCTTCCATCTTCGTTCCCATGTCGCAAAGAATTTCCGTCTTCGATTCATGATTGAGTTTGCTAGATTTCTCTGGAAGAAACACAACATTTCTAGCACTAATCACTTCTTTCTGCCCTTTGATGTAGATTCTGTAAGATTTGGAATCCGTTTCATAGCCGACAAAAATTCCTTCCTGGCCTTTTGGGCCTAATTTCTTCCGTTTTTGACTAGGTATGTGTACAAAACACCCTACATCCGAATTCTCTTAAATGGTCTATTTTTATTGGCTTATTGAACCATAACTCATATGGAGTTTTTTCCTTTACAGAACTGTTGCCTGTGAGGTTTATCGTATAGACCACAGTGTTGACTGCCTCTGCCCAAAAACGTTTGTCCAACTTTGACTCTATTAACATTGTCCTAGCAGATTCTACTATTGTTCGCATTTCCCTTTCTATCTTACCATTCTGTTCAGGACAATATGGTGCAGAAAGCTGATGTCTTATTCCTAATGAAGAAAGATATTCAGTTACCTGTCGATTCAAGATTTCAGTACCGTTATCCGATCGGACAGCTTTGACTTTCTTGTTGGTGTCTCTTTCAGCCATATTAATACATCTTTTCAACAGATCTGGAACAACATCTTTTGATTTATAAAGAAGCAAAATCTAAAATGAGAAAAATCATCCTTGACAAGTAAAAAATATTTTGATCCTCCTAAACTAGGTGTCTCATACGGACCACACAAGTCAAAATGCAAAATATCACAAACATCTATTGTCTTTGAATCACTTGGAGGAAATGGTAACCGTTGTTGTTTACCTTGAATGCACGAGTCACAGTTAAATGACCGTTCTTTGTCAGAGCACTCAATATTTAATTTTGATAAGACTTCTTTGACCTTTTTGTCATTTTGATGGGCCAACCTTCTGTGCCACACCTGAAGATCACTCTCAGACCGAGTAATTGCAGCCGTATCTCTAGTATCAACAACCATATTTAACACAAAAAGCTGCCCTTCTCTTTTAGCTTCAGCTTTAACTGTACCATTTTTAATTAATTTGCAAATATTATCATCTGCCATCATCTCGTGTCCCTTTGATAATGCTTGAGAGACAGAAAAAAAGATTTAACTTTAGGTCTGGGACATATAAAACATCTTTCAAAGTACTTGGAATATTTTCATTTCCCACTTTACACAGAACATCAATATCACCACAACCACGGGCTTTTAATAACCTGCCATCACCTATTTTTATTAACTTTGAGCAAGGACTCAAGTGACTGAAAAATTCTTCATAAGGTGACATATGTTCACTTGCTCCAGTGTCCAAATAAAATTTATCCTTATCTGGAATTACATTGCTCAAGCAAGCAATGCTAATAAATGCATTCTTGTGGTTATTTTCTGCCTTAGGTTTAACATCTTTATTTTTCTTTTTATATAAAAAACAGTCACTCTTAAAGTGGCCCGGTTTAATGACAAAAATGACATTTAAATTGATTTTTACCTTCATTATTATTTTTATTATAGCATTTATCTGCTTTATGTCCCTTCTTGTGGCAAATACTACAAGTTTTGTTATAGGCAACAAAGGCTTGATTACCTGATTCTGTGTCCCTCGCATTTATCCTTCCTTCCTCAATCAGCAACCTGGACGTCAAGTCGTTTATGGTTTGGCTAGCAGGGGCAACAGACTCCCATGATGTCACAAAATGTTTTAATTCAGAGGGAAGAGACATCAGGATCTTCGTCATGATCTGTTGTCAGAAATGTTCTCCCCCAACTGTTTAACTTAGAGGCTATGTCCACGATCGACGATACGTGCGTCGCAATTCCCTTATTTTCATAGCGGTAGCTAAAAAACTTTTCGTGCAATAAGTGTATAGACGCCTCAGATTTCTGTTCATAAATAGCGAGAAGCTTGGTCCACATTTCATGAGAGGTCTTGCAATGGAGAATATGGACCATTGGTTCTTCTTCCATTCGGGAGACCACCATTTCCCTGGCCTTGGCGTCAAGTGCCTTCCACAATATTTTGTGTTAGGGGGCAACTGCCATCAAGTTAGCCCCGGGTGCCAAGTTGCCTTGGTACGCCACTGGCAGGCACTATGAATATTCTGAATATAAATGTATGTTTACTATACCTAATCTCTCCTGAACCCTAACCAAAGCAAGAAGGGTGTTATTTTAATGTTTTTTATATATTATTTATATAATATGTTAAGGATACTGAGGTGAAAAGGTCACACTCATTAACTCACACTCATAGGAAAAAATTCATGATTCCAGGGCTCGATAATTTGGCTTAGCCAGTAAAATATTGCCTATATAGATATTTGCAAATAATGTATTTATATCAATAGATATTTTTGCTTTTTAATTTTCCATTTGTCTAGAAAAATGTTGTATTTTTCCAGTGAGTGTTGAAGTATAATAAGAAATGGTAACTTTCCTAAATAAGTTGAAGATTAAGCTGTTTGTTAGGTCCTAAGTTTATAAAATTCAAGGTTGCATGTACACTGGTCTTCTAGGAAATTTAATGCTTAATCCGAAAATCATTGAGCCAAGTGAAGATTTTATGGCAAAAACGTGGTTTTCCCGCAAAAAATTTTGAATTTTCATATATATGCAACAGATTGGAAAATAAAGGTGCAGTCACATTTTTCTTAAATTTTAATCTATTTTCAGTCAATTTTTTTTTTGTTTTTCACACAAAGAGGAAATCACTCTGTATAACATTATTCATTCAGGTTATAAAAAGGAAATTAAATTATAAAACTTATATGTAGAATCAATAACTACCAGTAAATAACTACCAGCAAGACATAGATAGCATTAACCTTTGGGCAGTGGAGAATAAATTAAGTCTAAATCCGGAAAAAACAAAGGCTATTCTCATTGGGTCAAAACCTCACCTAAAAGCTCTTCCCTAGTATCCACTGCTTTTCCTAAAAAACCGTCCAATTCATTTCCAAAATTCCATTAAAATCTGGGAATAACTTTCGATAAACATCTTGCATGGAATAGCCATATCTCTCAAATCACGAGAAATCTATTTTTATTCTTAAGCAACTTTCACATTACCGTGATTCATTACCATTAAGTACTCGAAAACTTTTAGTATCATCACTCATTTTTCCTAACTTTGACTATGGATGCGTAGTATATGGAGGACTGTCTGATGAGCTCGAGATGAGATGTAAAAGAGTAATGAACTGTTTTATTAGATTTATTTTCGGGATCTCCAGACGTTCTCACATATCTCACAGGTATTCTGAAATCGGGTGGCTGTACCCCGGTTTTCGACGTCAATACTTCCTGGGTGCTCTCATATTTCAAACCTTGAAAACCAAAAAACCCACCTATATCCATGACCTCCTTACTCTGCGCTCCTCCATTCACCTCTTAAATACTAGAACCCAACCCATCAACCTATACACTCCGGCGCATCGAACTGCATCCTTCGAGAAATCCTTTATTATCCGTGCTTCCTCGTTATGGAATTCATTGCCCATCACAATTCGAAAAAGATCCACTCTTACTTCCTTTAAACATCATTTATTCCTTTACCTCCTGGATCTTCAATCTTCCGAGCTAATGTAAAACGTGAACATTTATGTAATATACATTATAATAGTATACATAAAGATGTATTTTACAAGATGTCACAGTTATCTTGTAACATATAATTTAATTATTTATCAATTTTTATTATTATCTATTGTTATTATTTATTATAATTAATTATCAAAGCCAGACGATTGTCCTATGTACTGTAATCATATGTTATTCTTAGGGGACAAGTAGTCCCAGAATAAAGTTCATTTTCTTCTTCTTCTTCTAAATTGAAATAAGTCTTCAAAAATATTTTTGAAATTTTTGTTTTTTAAAACTCTTGTAAAATGACTTGTTTGCCTCATTATGTGGGATAAAGTGACCAGGAATGGGGAGTTCAATATTATGTTCCAGCAATACTTCAGTTTCTGAATCCAAGGAAACTGAGGGAGACTATTCAACATTTATTATAATCCATTTATGGCTTTGGAGGGCACAGCTACAAAAGGAAGATTCCTGTAGAGGATTGCTTACCTGGAATTGAAAGAAACTCTATAGGCTTCTTGGAGGTATTTCTCAAATTTTGATTTGCTGAAATAAGCAAATGATTGAACTTGGGAAGATGAAGACACTTGCCACGTTATTTTATTCTACTTCAAAATAACTTTAAGACTAAACATTCTATTTCACCATATGAAATATTTTGTAAGTAATTTATAGGAAGTTTTTAGCAATGTCATTATTAAAGTATAATTAATAATAAATTTAAAATTTTGAGTGATCTGATCACACACTCACTTTGTTAGAAAACTGTATCCTTCTCTAGGAGTTAGTGTACAGCTTTATCACTAAATTGAAATAGTTTCCTGGGAGTAAAAGCTGATGAGCTCTTCATCTTGTGCGGATACTATCCCAGTCCTCCCATAAAAAGAAATTGATTGATAAATGGTTTAATCTACGGCTATAAAGATATATAATTCTTATTGGGGATTAACATCCTTATGTACTCCAACTATGGCAGGAAAGACAGGTTATCCTTGGTCCGTCACGAAATTAATTTTATCCCGCCCATATGGAATTGGATTCGAACCCAAGACTTTCAATACCGAGCGCATTGAGACCCTCACCCCAACTTGCTCAGCTATCAAGTCCCATAAAGATATTTTAAAACATCTTTCTGAATTAATACTGAATAGAATATATAAGTATATCTATTGTTAATAAACCAGTTACATTCTATAATATTTAAGAAATAGTATTTATTACATTAGTCAATGTTTAGCCAATGCATTATCAGATCAAAAGATATTTGTTCAAATTGTAAAAGAATTAAAAAATTTGTTTTTCTGTTGTCATGTAAGTAAAAGGTATGAAAATTGAAAAGCTTAGAAATGAAATACAAGTAAATAACAATGAGCATGAATAAATGCATAAGAAATTGACCGATTGGGAATACAAAAAGGTTAAAATTAAAAACCAAATAATGATGTATTTTGGTTAAAAATAATTAAATAAATAAGAAGATTATTTGGGTCTGTTGTCTTTTAAAAACAATAAATAAATATTGATTTATTGCACCGACATTTCAGTTCAAGTTTTCATCAGGGTGAAGAGTGAAATGTGCTAGACTGTATTTAATCTGTACTTAACCTGCTACAGACTAGGCTTTAATCTGCAGCCTGTACTAGACTATATTTAAAATAAATATATTATTATTGTGACTCAACAATGGCCAAATTCACCATGACAGCTTATCTATTCCACCTACTCATATACTACTATTTTCACACTAAGAAGGAATCTCTCTGTATAACATTATTCATTCAGGTTATAAAAAGGAAATTAAATTATAAAACTTCTTATGGTTTTATCTAGTTAAAATGGTTATCTACAAAAAATTATCAACATAATATGAAGATAAGTATAATGAACACTTAAACAGTGCAGAACTTATTTGCATTGGAAAAAATCATTTATTTTGGATTGAAATGTTGCCCCATTATCAGTAATACTAAGAAAACAAAACAATGAAACATGTTGGGAAAGGTAGAAAGAGAAAAGGAAAAATATGACGGAGTGATCCAAGTAAAAGGAATCGTCCATTACTGCTTCATCCAGATTGCAAGGTATCTATATTGTTGAGCTCATACTGTATTCCAAAAGGTTATAGCTTAGGAAAAAAAGTAATGGTGAGTTTCATGAAGAGATGGTATATTGATTTACATAATATGTATGTATATTAATATATAATGGTATAAGGATGATTTAACCAGAGTCAAGGATAAGTGAGGGGTTATCAACATATTTTCAAATCAATAATATTGCAGAATCACAAAGGTTATAAGAAATAAAGTATTTTTGAGGAGTTCCAGTTTCAAGCACCAAAACCTAATTTAAGGATTAATATTGCAAAGTGAAGTAACCAGATTTACAAAAAATATTGTACAGAATGGTACTCGAAAGTAGACTACTAATAATCAACAATTAGTTCTTCTAGATGAAGGTGATTTGTTTATTGTGGATGAGGTTCTTAATGAGAGTATAAAATCTAGTTTGATTTAATAAATTATGAAAAACTTGATAGCAATCAAATAAATATATTAATATTATCTGTAAGCATATGTCCTGCCTCTTTAAAGAGAGAAAGGTTACACTCTGAGTCATGAATTATTTATATGAAAATTTATCTAATTGTAAATATAACTAATCACGAATACAGAATTTTTATTCATAAAATCTGATTCAGGTGGCTTATCCATCAAGGTCCTATGTGGAAGACCTGATCATTTTGGTTGCATCTAGCAGGTAAACTATTTTAAAAGTAAAAGCTAAACAGTCCTGATGAGGCCCTTCCTAGAGCTATACAAATACAGTAATAGAAAGTATTTGTTTAATTGAGGTTATCACCAACCTTGACACAAAGATCAGGAAAATGTAATTATTTATTTGGTATATATGAAAAGTTGTGTGGCATAATTAATTACTTATTAATAAACTTTCTCTATTTTTGAATTAATTCAATCCCATCTGGCAAGTTTATCAAGCAACAATGATCATGTATATAACAATGGGAATATAATTCAACCGATTGAATTACAAAATTTACTGTGACTTTAATGTGTAAGCTTAAAGTAGACTTTAATTGACATTAGGGTTGAGTAACTTTGAAATGATAAAAACAATTGTTAATAAAATAAGAATAAAGGTTATATAAGGGAATAAAGATCTGGAGCAGTTGTTTTATACGAAAAATAAGAAATTCTTCCTAATTGGGAATTGTTTGTGGATATTAAAGAATATTTATGATTGGGATGTACAGATTTAATTGAAGAGAAAACCTTTACCTCTTGCAGGCTATGTGGAAGTTGAAGAGAAAGACATTGATATGATGGTTACCAGGTTTTGGTGGATGGGGATGAAATAGCAGACCTGTTTTTGACCTAGTGGTGCTATAACAGTAATTTTCCTAATAACAAAAAATAAAAGAAAAAAGTAATTATATGAATTTATATGAAATAATGAATAATACATGATAAAGAATTAAATTAATTGAAAAACTTTAAAACGCAAATCTTACATACACAGAATTTCTCACTTTAAAACTAAATCGAAAGGCCGAATGATGCATAACTCAAACAACTTATAGTAAAGGATTTCAAGACAATTATAAAAACTATAACATTTTCAAAATTTTAATACAGTAATAAAAGGTTACATTAAGACTTAAAGTAATTGATATTAAAATCAAAATCAGATGTTTACCTCGTCCAAAAATTATCTTCTTAAACTTAAATTAAGAACTTCTATGTTCGATAATTATTTGATAGAAAAACTTTTTCCAACAAGTGGATGATGATTTAAGTTATAATTTTTATACTATGCAAATAAATAGCACATTTAACTAAAATAATAGTCATAAATAGATTCAAAAGAAAATATATACTCTTAAATGCAAACTTGTTAATCAACTAGAAACAAATCTAAATTGAATATCAAAAGTTGAATAAATTAGATTTGATCACACAATGTTTACTCACAATTCCATGAGATTCAAACATTAGTGCAATGAATATTATCAGCTTCAAAATCTGTTTCAAATGATAGATTCTAGATTTAAATTAATCTTGGAGATAAAGCCTAATGAATTTTTGTTCTTACTCACTTACTCACTAACTTTAATAACTTTGATAGAAAAACTTTTACATTACATTACGGAAATTTAGAATACTTTACTGCCTTGTCGATACAGATACCTACATTTTCATTAATAAAGAATACTGTAACATACAACTCAAACTATATCTTATCTTAAAGAAGGCATCCATCAATATTTAAAAGAAGATTCAATTTTTTATGATAAAGCTTTTGTTAACATGTATTCTTGGGGTCAAAAAATAATTACACCCGGAATAAACAAACAATATTCTTATTATAAGTAATAGATTTTTGAAATCATACGCCATAAAACCACATTGAGAATTTTTTTTATAACTTATATTTGTGTATGAATATACAATCTCTTTTAAATTAACTCTTTTTTTATTTTTTTATTTTGGGTATTTTCTCTGAAATTGTAAGCTAAAAGTGGGCACATAAATTAAACATTTTTATTATGTTATATATGACTACAAAGCCCACCTACCTTCTTCTGAGTATGATTACAGCAAAAAAAAATTACACCATTGTGAAAAAAAAAACTACTGAATGAACTGGTCATGTTTACTGCTTAAGCTCTGACAATAAACTTATATAGTCACATTAGTAAATAATTAAAATGATAAATCTATTTAAAATAAAGTTGCTTTTTATGTAATAATTTAAATATTTTTTTAGTTATTAAGTGAAGTAAATTTTATTTTCCTTGGACTTTAAGAAGTTAATTTGAAAATACCTGATCAGATATGATCTCTCCTGAGCCTGGGCAATGCTGCCAAATGGCTTCTCTTGAAATTCTTAATTTCAGTATCAAAAAATGAATAAAATGAAACTGCATATTTATAAAAAATAATTTAACAGATATGAAAGTAAACAGTTAACTTTAAAATAATACTATTTATAAAACAATTTTTTTTTTTTTTTTTAATTTAACTTTTTTCAACATATTAAATACAGTTTAATCGATTAGTACCATTCAATAAAACAATGTTTTTTTATTAGTAGATAGTTCCGTTATTGATTAAACGAAAATATTAGAAACATATAACTAATGTAATATTTAGAAAGAAGAAACTGATTAGTATATCTCTTCTTGTTTTTAAACGAATGTCCTCATTGCCGCCAGACTGCAAATCAAATTATAGGACTGTTTACACTTAGAAATATCTCAGCTACAGCTTCGCACGATTTAGTTCAATACGGGCCAATATTTCGTGTTTCCTTCTGCTTATTATTATTATATATGCTTTAAAACTAATAATTATCGGTTATTGGTGCAAAGTGCCTTGAAATTTTTAATCATAAATATTCTTTTGCGTGCCTATATTGACACTAGAAGGTATTTTCAGCTATTATTTCTTACATATTGATCTTGAAGTTTACATGACAAAATTTATTTATAAATATTTATGATATTTATTAAGTCTATTTATAATTAAATAAAATTGATTAATAAAAATGTTTTCATTAATTTTACGAATATGTATTAAGTCTATTTAGAATTAAACATTCCTATATTTCAAATAATTAATAAAATGACTAATATCTACAAATTATTTTATCGATAAATCTTCATTAAATTTTTAATGTTTTATTTTGTTGATTTGTAGTACAATTCTTCTTAATCTTAAAATGAAATTATTAATTTTAAATTTTAATCTTTTGAACAGAAGAAAACATAATTTTTTATATTTAAATTATAAGAATTAAGAATAAATTTAATATCTGCTATAGCTTTAATTTTATAAAAATAATTTTAATGTTAAATAATATTTAATTGTATCATTAAAAATAATTATACTGAAAACACCATACTTTCAATATCTAAGGCTTAATGAAATGAGACGCCATTAATCAAATTAGCTTCCGTGCAGTTCGCAACAATATCTCTAGATTTCAGTCTACTTTTGGTGCGGTCCGGGATGTGCCGAGTGGTGAGTTTTATTTTATAAGTGTAAAATGTGTTGTAAATGTGATAATGTTGATAATTTTCTTTAATATTTTAAGTAATCGGGTATTTTATTGTTAATCCCCGTTTCGAAATCTGCCTGTTTTAAAGAACAAGGCGGATAGTGAACTTCAAGAAAGAAGGCCATATTACATATGTCTGCTTAACCGTAAGTTATGCCTGACAATACCTATTTTTGTTAATAAATACCTGAATTCAAGCGATTCTTTATATGACAAATTCTATTATAGTATATTTTATTGTTCAATTTAAAGACAAATAATTGATATTTTTTAAATAAGTAATTTAGTTATAAAACAAATAATTTTTTAGTTAATGATGATATTTCAATATTTTGGTTCGGTTAAACATTATTCTGCGATTTTACGCGCCTTCGGTAATAAAAACTAGAATTCAGTATGTTATTAAATAAGTAGCATTTATTAAAACATATAGAATTTTATTATTTTCAAAGAACAAATGTATAGAGTTAAGAATCATCCATTATGGATATTGATCAGGCCGTGGATTTTTCTCTGAATCAAACTCATTTCTATTATTAAATGTTTATTAATATTCTTTATAATAGTATTATTATTATAACCTATTACAGACTATGATTATTGTTTATCTATTCTAACATTAATTGTTTTATGTGTTAAATTTCTTTTCAGCATCTAAGTCTTATATATAAATATGTCCTTTCTTTATATAGTAACATTTAATTATTACTAGTTGGGTTTTTTTTTATAAGGAATGGATTAATTATTTACCACTTTTATTGGTAATTGAATGTTTTACTAATATCAATAGTTATTTATTTAAAACTTACTCAGTAAAAGAAGCTGATATAGTTTTAAATTTTGAATTTTAGGCAAAATTTCGAACCTACACATTTTACTGAACTTATTAAAAAATTGATTGCCGTGATTGTTAAAAGTTTGACTTTACTTTTAGTTGAATCTTTAGTAAGATTACGTTTTTTTAAATAATGTTAAAGTCGTGGATATTTTGTGAGCTTTGGGTCATTAACTGAATAAGCGATTTTTAAATGGAGTTTCGATTGCAAGCATGTAAATTGGTAACTTAATTTCGAAGTATGCTATGTTTGTTTTTCTTTTTATATTAGATAATTTTTATACTGTCAATGAGAGTCCTAAATATTTCAGCAATGATATGTAGGATATAACAACAATAAAAATGTATGTATTTTAGTTACAACGAGTAAGTTTATGATGAAATTTGGTGTGATATAAAAATAATTAATAAAATGCTAAAAAATTTTCATAATCATTTCCTTTGTATAATGTTGAATAATCCTCATAGCTTGCATCTAAGATCATATAAAAAATAGTGGTCGAAGATGGGCTCCAACAAAACTATAGTTGTTGAATCTATAGTGATATAAAAACTTAAATTAGAAACAATCGTGGTAACTTATAACACCAATAATAACCCCCCCCCTCAAAAAAAAAAAAAAAAAAAAAAACTTGGTATGCTGGCCATTTTAGTAAAAATTAAACTTCGCAACCATCTATTTATAGAAAATCGAAAAACTTTTTTTTTTTTTTAACATTTTTCCTATATAGGAAAATAGAAAACGTAAAAAAAACTAGTTTGGTTTATTAATAGCCTCAAAGATATGAAGGGGAATAGATTTTTAACTAGGAAAAATAATCAATTTATGCCTCATTGATGTTATTATCACCGTGTAAATTTGGATATGAATTATATAAAATTTTCAGAGTAAAAAAATTATTGTTTCTGACAAATAAATGATGAAAAACTGTCAAAAGATGCTTTGCACTTATCTTAGTTCCCCCATTTTGGATGGAAGCTTACAAGTGACATTTTTTCTGTCTTACCCAAAATCAATTTCAATAGTCAAACCCATTCAACAGAATCTTGCGCCTTCAATTCCAGTTTCAGATTTATCGATATGTGTTTTCCATAACCTTCCCTTTGAAAATCGTTGCTTGTTGGTTTGATACAAAATTTGTATTACATTCTATCATAGGGGGGGGGGGGGCAAAATCCCCGGGGCGCGTGCTAAGGTGGCCACTCACAAGTGTTACTTTATATAACCGATTCTATGGATATTTTTCGTATTAAGAAATCAATTAAACATTGTAGTTTATTAAAATTTTAGTTTAGTAAAAAACGAAACTGTATTTTTTGGATGATATTGGGATAGGGAGGGGTTAGGGGGCCCGGCAAAATATATTTGCCACAGGGCCCGGGTTAGCTCTCGACGACCTGCATTGACCATCTTAATAGGATATGTATTCCCTAAGATATCAAATCTTAATATGTTTTGGTAATAAAGTTTACTTTTTTTCAGGCCTTATTCACATATGTAAACCCTTGCATAAATGTTGAACAATTTTTTCAAAAGGTTTTTATGTACTTACCCTCACGTAATACCAAATAGGCTTAAAGTAATGAAATTGCAATATAACAGAATATTTACTAATGTAATAAGACATAAGTTCAATGAATGTGGTGATGTTGATTTATAGGCCATTTTGTGTTCAGAAATGATGATAAATAAGACATTATTATTACCTTCATAATAAAAGTAAAAACTGCAATGAGTCAATATCCAGAGAAATTCTTCTCTGTAGAAAAAGATGCTAAGACGGGGAAGACAATTAGTACCAAAAGTATTTATAGTGTGATTGACTTCGCCAGTACTTTAGTAACTGAAGGACCTTGGTCCCTACGACTGTAAACCTCAACTCAGAACAATAATTTTCTCCTTTTCAATGCCACCTATTTGACCAGTTTGATTTCATTTCATTTCTCGAAACTAATCAATTTTAGATTTCATAACAAACATCTATTCCTCTGAGAAACAAATTTATATAATCATATACAAAACCTGTATATATAAAGCTGCATAAGTTCTAGATTTTTAGAGCGAAGTTTATAAAATACCTAAATGTACAGTTTTGTGAACTGTTTATTATTAAATATTACTGTTCTTTGGTATATATCTTTTAAATATCTTGTTAATAAATAAATAAATATGCATATATAGTAGGTTTCAGATCATTTATATATTAAAGCTGACATTATCGCCAATACTTAAAACCTTTCACATAAACCTTTTAATTAACAAAAATTAAAAATATTTTAAAATGATTGGGTGACTTGAATCTTAGAAAGATTCAATAGGGGTTGTATGATGTTAGAGGGTAAAACAAGTCCCAAGTGTAAACATTCCAATAATTGAATTCGGAGGCTATTAGTGATGAAAACATCCTTCATATTAAAGGTGTTAAAAACTTTCTAAATTATTTTAATAAAATCTAAATAGTAATATTTTTATCATTAGACTTTCTGTTTTAATTGAATCGTAGATATTGATGTATCTATAAACATTTTTATATGACAATATACATATTTTCAGAATCATACATAATTACGTAGATTATCTTCGAATTCTCTAAATACTCCCTAATTCAGACTCAGCTGTTCGTTTAAATTCTATTCAATATCTTTCGTATATAAATTGTCGAAAGTATAGCACAATTATATTACAACCTGTTAATGAATCCTTTGTCAAAAACTGGTTATAACTGAATTTTAACTGTAAAAACATACATTAATTTTTTCTCATAACACAGGGCTATAATAAGTTTTTAGATTCTAGAAAAATAAAATAATAGTTGAGTTTAAAGGAGAAAGAAAGAATCAATATTTATAATCCTGTAGGTTTATAAATTAAAAGAACGTTTTTAAGATTTTGTGCCAGATCAACATCTATACTTTTAATATCAACTCCATACCGATTCATTTTCAATTTTGTTTACCCCTTCTTGTTGTAGATTACTAATACCTTCAAACGTTTAAAAACAATTACCGTGGGACCTTTTACAATATAATTTTAATAGAAATAATAACAACTAATTCTTTCTTCACAAACTATTTTCATTTCATCAGTATTATTTCATTAAAAGTAATACTTTTATTTTATTAATGTTATTGTTGAAAGTTATATTATGAAATGTAAGTAAATACGTTTGTTGTAGTATCCTTGCTACACTTCTCATTGTTAAAGTACATAGAGTTCATGCTCACTTTGCCGCTCTTATCAGTCTGAAATTCGACTTCTATTGTAAAACTAGAACTGTTTACCCAAAAATTCGACCCCTCAACCCCGATCCTCACTTCTCAGATCTCTTCTGTATAGGCAATCGTGCAAGATCTTGCGCAATGACCAGTAGTACCCAGAGTGGTCAATACAGATGTAGATAGCTGGTTCTTTGGGCAGATGCGGTACCATTGTACCTCACGCCCAGTCCTAGCAAGGCGGGTACACAATGGACACACGAGCCCAGCAGCAATTTACGTCACTCAACATCGACAATGTCACAGCACGCGGATGTGGCAGTGCTTCTCCTACGTATTTGTCACCACTCTAGAACCGGAAGGTGCAGGTGATGTTCTTGTTCTTCACCGAACTAGGAAATAAAGACTTCCAGCGGAGGTGTCACGATTTATTGAACCGTTTGGTCTCTGACATGCCGCCTCTGAGTTGAGCAACATGCAATACCTTTAAGTGCCATTCCGAATGATGCTTTAGTTAGAAAAGGCAATTTATACCACATCTGCTCTCTTGACTGAAGGCAGGTACGAGGCTGTTCAAATATTAGTCAATGTTATACCCAACAGCTTGCGATGAATGAATACAAGTTTTTAACCCTTGTAAAGAGGGTTAAGACAGGGAGGCCAGAGAGATATATTTTTGTAAGATATACAGTCGTACTTTTCTTTGATTCAAAAGAAAACAAACAGTAATACTTTTAAGAATTTATTTTTATTACTTTCTACAAATAATGTGTGGAAACCAAACTTTTCGATACCAAAACAACGATTCATGATCTCCATACTTATATCTCGGTTTAAAGATACATTGCTATTACAAAAATAATCCAAACAAGAGCTAAAGTACCTTAAAAAAATACAACCAAATCTATCAAAATATACAAAAAAATATTTGATATATATATATATATATATATATATATATATATATATATATATATATATATATATATATATATATTAGTTAACAGCTATTTAAGATATTTAAGATGATAAATACTTTTAAGGTTCAGTGTTTCTCATGTAATTTTAGGAATCACAAATGTACTTAAAATCATAGAACACTGCAGATTGGAGAATTCACTAATTTTTCTGCGGTTGTTGTTTGATATTTCATTGGGGCTCGGAAGTAAGTATGAACAATTAATGAAATGAAAAAGAAAAATATTCGGTAATAATAAAATATCTGAGAATATATAAGAAAAGTGTGATACGATAAAATGATGCATTATTTAGCTGCATTTATTTGTTAATGCTTTAAATTCGGTTGTTTGAAATCGCCAATTTAGAAAAATATCATAAAATTTGACTTGAAGTAACAATGCTTGATTTTTGATGAAAATTTTTTTAAATTCTTGATTGAATGTTCATGTAGTATTCTAAAATTTCTCTTCTATTAAAAATGAAAAATATCCTTTTATTATTATTATGATTAGAGAAATCAATGTATAATAACCATATATTTTATTTTCACTAAACAATCACCAACGTCAGCAGTATCGATCCGTTTTTAAGAATCATCATAACTTTAGATAATAGTTCTGGATATCCACATTTTTCTCTAGAATTGGTGGAAGCGACATGAATATCATTTACTGCACTAACTTTCTGTTTTATTTTGTTTATTAATTTTTGTTTATAATTCATACCCATTCATCTTCTGTTGTAATATTTTAATTTATCCATTTCCTACGAATAATATAATAAATGTATCAACACGTATGTCTTTATTTTTAATCTTATTCATGTCTACTTTTTCTGTCACATCTTTTGTTGTTTTATTTTTTATTGCAGCCTTGGTAATGGCATGCCATTTAAGCATAAATTTATAATAAATAAATATTGATTAATAAATTGGTATTCTTTTAGTGTGTTTTTTAAATGAAGGCACACCTCGACTGCCTTTTTCTCTAATATAAATTTCTGTTGTAAAGTCATTGATGTTAACACAAATTTATTAATTATCACAAAATTCGTTCAGTATGCAGGTACTATCAATGTTTAGTAAAATTAAAATTAAAATTGTTATCAAATGCTTATTTAATTCTATCAAAATAATTTTATCTTATTCTTTAGCAAGATATGGTACATAATTGTTTTTGAAAAATTGTAACGGTATAATAGGACTGATATGATCATCCATTTTTTTTAAGTCAGTCTGTTGAAACTAAGTTACAAAAACCGAATAAAAAACGAAGAGAAGGTTAAAACTTTCCCACATTGAGATCAGTTTTTAAATCAATTCCAATAACCTAAACTGTAAACATCCGACCTTTATAGACCCAGTGTCACCTTTCCAACCCTTTACGATATTTGACTACACTTTTTGCCCTCGTCAGCTGCAAGGAGCCATTATCTTGGGCAATATAGGTGATTGGAAAGGAGCTGGATTCCCCTGAGACAGAAGGACAGGACACAAAAAAAGCGACTTTTGCCACAAAATATAAATTTTTGCCAACACCCTTGTCCTATTCTAAATCCCGCGGGGGCACCTGCCAAATATATCTCGCCCGAGTCCTATCGAGTTCTTCATCTCCACTTCTTTTAGGGACGATTGTTTTTGCTGCGGAGGAATTAAAGGACTCCCAGGATCCTGCTGAATTACCATCTCGTTTGGAAGTGGTAGCTCCTTCGATGGTTATCCTTAGAGTTATTGCCATTATTGAGCCCTTATTGTCCTTAATGTGTTTATTGTCATTGGCTTCCGAGGGTTTCGTATCAGATTGGAGTCAGTTCTTTTCAGAAGGTTTCAGATTAGAATCATTTTTAGCTACGGTATTGAGCTATTGATTTCCATCAAATGATCGTTTTTTTCTTTTCAACACAGTCCATCACATCTTAAATCCTTTAAATGCAAAGTGATAAAGGAGGGTGAAAGGAAAGTACAAAGAAAACATTTTTATAAAATTAAAAAAGTACGTAAACATAGTGAAAATAATATGAAAAATACTGCTTATATTTTGTTACTTTAAAA
Organism: Euschistus heros; assembly: GCA_003667255.2. Taxonomy (NCBI): domain Eukaryota; kingdom Metazoa; phylum Arthropoda; class Insecta; order Hemiptera; family Pentatomidae; genus Euschistus; species Euschistus heros. The sequence continues at coordinate 779,980 of RCWM02000426.1, read as the reverse complement.
TACCTTAGTGATCTATTCTTAATATTATCATTTTACTTTAAATATTATAAGTTAGTTTCGCCTAATAGTTATTTTTCTAATTAATTTAATGCTTCACAATTTAAACAAAACCAAACAAAAGGAAGAAAAAAAGAAAAGATGATGATTATATGATTGTATGGCTTCATCTTATTTTATTTTTATTTCCTTCATTTTGTTTGTTTTTGTTTAAATTTTAGAATTTATTTAATAAAATAAATAAAGAAATGTTTCTGTATTCCAAACTAGACTATAATTGATATGATTTGTTGTTCACAATTTTTTGTGGCAGAGTAGCCTGCACAATACTCTCGGAATTATCTTCAACTTGTTAAATGTCATTATATTATTTATTTAAAATTTAAATTTAACATATTTTTTATTTATTTACTATCTAAAGTTTTAATTTCTTCAAAAATATATTTTTTATATGATTTTCTTGTGTAATATCTTATAAATATTTGTTGCTTAAAATAATACTTTTCGTAATTAATTTTAATATGTACTTATTTTTATATATTCTTTCTCAAACTTAGAACTTGGTTGTATATTTTATTTTTACCATTGCATTACATATTAAGATGACTTACATGGTTTCCCGTAAACGTTAGATAATTAATTTTTTTCTATTTCTATTTTTTGTTGATTTTATTATGTTTTCGTCTGTCTCATCGAACAAAAATTACCTTCACTATGAAACGTCTGTCATCTTATGATATTCGGAAAAACGGATTTGGAATTATTTGGAAAATTCGGATTGGGATTAGCTATAGATATAAATCTTTAGAACACATATGCTTATCCATACTTGGATTTCCAAATCATTGGTATCTATAGTTTACATTAATTATTCTTTCAAAGCAAATTTTTGAAAAAAAAATAAAAATTTCTTTGTTAACATTGTGTTAACAATTGACAATGACTGCTGTTTTAATTTGAAAATTGAAATTAGTATTAAGTTAAGGGATGTTGTCAATTTTTTTTTTCAATTAACATCCGAGATCGTCCAGAAATATATCAAGTGGAGATGAACATTAAAATGTTTTGAGAAAGAGGGGGAGAAAGGTAAACGGTAATTGGCTTTTAGGCTTAAAATTGCGGTCTTATTTATTACTGTTTAAATTTATTTATTTTTAAAAACATATTGAAGCAATTGAATGGTTATGAGGTTCACCCTAATGGGGTAATAAAAATTGAGAGAAAGCTTAAGATTATTTGACAACATACTTGGCCCGATTTATGTGAAGGCTGCAATTAAAAAGAAACTGACCCTTTTTTGGAAAAATTTAAAGACTTTGAATACTTTTACGATATAGTAAAGGGATAAAGTGATTCTGTAAGGTTAATAAACCATTGTTTTTATGTACTTAACAATGACTTAACAAGGACTTGGTGGTTAACACCAAAAAAATATATTTAAGTCTGAAGGGCCATAGTCCCGAAACATGTAACTATAAAAAATTCATATAAACTATAGCTCGATTCTCATCCGTTTTATACATATTTTTAATTTTGTTTTCTTAAGAAATTTATAATTTTTGACAAATAATTGTCTATATTTTCCGAACTATTAAACTTATAGCAAGTTCAATATGCTCATTAGAAAGAAGATTAAATTTCCTTTAAAATAAACTTATTTTTACTACAAAATAGCAGCGTCCAGTATTTAACTAATTGATCTAAACATATGAAATAGCAAGTTTCTAATTCCGTTCCAAAACTTTGACTGCATTTTTCTCAAAAATATAACATATGTTACAAACGTACACTATTCAAAAAAACTTCTACATACTAACACCTTTCGAACGGTATACCATGAATACTGAAAATTTCTAAAATTGATACTGAAATCACTTATTAATTACAAAAAACAGGGAGATGCAACATCGGAATTTTGGGAATGTTCTTCTGATTGCATCTACTATTAGACGAACTCCATCATGATTTTGCCGCATTGTATTACAGCACTCATAAATTTCTTCGACCAACTCCTCTCGGGTTTCTGATCTTACTTTTACACTCTTTGCTTCAGTGTACCCCACATATACACAAAATCATGATGAACTTCGCCTAGTAGTAGATGCAGTCAGAAGAAGATCGGTGCTGTGTATGATAAAAGAGGGAGGACATTTTGAACAATTATTGTAAATTAAGTATGTAAATTTTAATATTAAATATTATAAAATTCAAATATTAGAATAAGATAAATAGATAATTGTGATTAAATTACTTTTCTATTAATAAAACTATTTAGCACTTCTAAGCATTATCTCAGTATTTCCCTAAATTCCGATGTTGCATTTCTCTGTTTTTTGTAATTAAAAAGTGATTTTAGTATCAATTTTAGAAATTATCACTATTCATGGTATACCATTCGAAAGGTGTTTGTATATAGAAGTTTTTTTGAGCATTGCACGTTTGTAACATATTTAATATTTTTGAGAAAAATGCAGTCAAAGTTTTGGAACGGAAATAGAAGCTTGCTATTTCATGTGTTTGGATCAATAAGTTAAATACTGGACGCTGCTATTTTGAAGTTTAAATAAGTTTATTTTAAAGAAAATTTAATCTTCTTTCTAATGAGCATATTGAAATTGCTCTAGGTTTAATAGTTCGGGAAATATTATAATTTGACAATTATTTGTCAAAAATTAGAAATTTCTTGAGAAAACATAAAATTAAAAATATCTATAAAACGGATGAGAATCGATCTATAGTTAAAATGAAAATTCTAGGCAAATGGTGCCTAGAATTGCCTCCCGAAGTTACTGCAATCTTATGCTGAACACCCTGTATATAAAAACTATGAGTAACGAAGTACGGAATTTTTTTTTTTTTTTTAATATTTCTAGAACTGATGATTAATGTTGAATGAATACGACAGTAATCTTCGAATATGAAAATTTCAGGGAAGACACGGAGAGATTGTGTCCGGAGCGACAGGATTAGGGAGGACCTGAAAATTTGTCCGGTAAGGGAGACTCTGGTGAAAAGACAGTTGAGGTGGTACGGACATGTCTGCCGTATGGACAACCACAGAGACCCCATAAAAACTATGGAAGTGAAGCCGATGGGAAAAAAGACCAAAAGGAAGGCCAAGAACCTCCTATATCCACCATATAGAAGGAATAGGGAGGCGTAGAGGAAAGACTCTGGGAGAAATGAGAAATCTCGCCAGGGACAGGGAGGCATGGCATAGATGGTTGGAAGCACCCCCACGCTGAGAGGCAAATGGGTGGAAGATAAAGAAGAAGAAGAAGAAGTTACTGCAGTCTTATGCTGAACACCCTGTATATAAAAAGTATGAGTAACGAAGTGCGGAATTTTTTTTTTTTTTTTAATATTTTTAGAACTGATGATTAATGTTGAATGAATAAGACAGTAATCTTCGAATATGAAAATTTCAATATAAGTATGAACAATAACCCTCAGATTTAAATATTGAAACTGAAGGTAATCGATTTACCACTAAAAATAAACATTAAAATGTGTAGGGATCCTACAAGTCATTAAAGTTTTAATAGTATTTCCTACAATTCTTTTTTATAAAAAATAATGATAATGTTCTTAAACCGCTGTTTGCCTCAGAAATGAAAATAAAAATTTATGAACAATAGTTATTTGAAATGGAATGAATACATTGATAAAATGCTTTAAAAAAATACTACTTCTATATAAGAATATTTCAATTCACAATGATTCTCAAAACCTGAGTACTTATCCCCTAAACCACAAAAAGGTCTAAACTGTTTATTTGGGTTTTCTTACAGGTAGAAAGGAAATTGAAAACAGGAACCAAATGGTCGGAAGATAGGAAGAAAGCACAGAGTGAAAACATGAAAGAGATATGGAAGATCAATAAAGGACCAAAGAAGTTAATGCTTTGCGTTGCCCTCAAAGGCTCATTCGCATAAAGAAAGAAAGAAAAAAGAATATTTCAATAAAACAGATATTTAACTAATCATAAAAAAATATAATCAAGAGATATTATTAACGTAACTTTTCAAAATACAATAAATATGCCCGTATCCTCCTTTATTACTCTTCCTCAGGATTTTTTGAACATATTATATCTCTTTTCGGGAGGTAACTGGGTTTCAAAAGTATAACAGCCCAATTCGCTACCTGTTGAATTATTATTATTACTTATCAATAACAATAATTAATAGCATTAATTAATATTAATATTTTTAATACGACATTTTAATAATATTAATATTATTATTGTTATTACAATTAATATTATTCTAGTGTGACTCATTAATAACAAAAATTCCAGTAAACGTAGTGTTTTTTGTATAGACTTGATGTTTGCACTAATATCAACCTCACCAGTAAGAACTACAGTACCTATTTTACTTATCATAAACCTAAATTATCTATAACTGAAAAATGATTGTACAAACCGATCCTATCCGAATGTAAATATATTCCTACCCAAACATGTACGATGTTTCCTTGCTTTGAACCTTGGTCTAATCTGAGATTTTTTGTTTTTTATTTATTATTATTTAGGTAGAATATATTTATAAAACAGTTTGGGAGACTAAGGGATTCGAGTTGGTATGCGGAATATGAATCAGATTTCAAGAAACTTAATAATTGTTTGGTGTATTACGAGTTATTGTATTCCGACAAGAACTATATTTTCGTATTTACTTTTTAGGTTTGTCTGCTGAAATTTCATCAGCTATCTATTTGCTTGGCTGAATAGAAGTGCTCATTATACTTCATCGTGTGGCCTTTTCTTTCCAAACTTAAGTATCTTGCCAAAATAGTGCTAAAAAACCCCCGATTGATTTTCACTTTCCATTTATCAAGTTTCGTTAGCAGCTGGCCTAAAACCACCCAATTCGCTCTACAAACAAACACTTTACAAAAAAAAAAACACCAAAGAAAATGCCCTCGTTAGACAAACAAGTGGATTTCACACCCAGTCAGAGCCTAGTGCAATATTTTTTCAATTAGCCTCAGGTATACCTGGCTAATGTAGATCAGAAAGGTTCTTAATCCTTGGAAAATGCAGACTCAGAGCCTCTTTACCTGAAGATGTCCTGCCAGGGAAGGAACAATCCTCGCCGGTATAATGAATGGTGAGCCCGGCCATTCAGCCTATGTAGATCCATAAAAGAAATTAGAGCAAATATTATACACAAAAAGTATAAAAAAGGAGGTAGGGAAAAAAAAATGGAAATTTTTTTCTTCTGAATTCTGAAAAGGGCGGCTTCCGAGTGGGTGATGCCTGTGTGGCCCAGGAGGCAGAAATAATTTGATTTATGGAATCTTTTTACAGAAAAATGAAAAAAGTTCGGCGCAGAAAAAATGTTTTAAATAAGAAAAGTGTTATATGATAAAAAATAAAATAAAAGGAAGTACGTTACGTATTCGTTTTGTACTACGTTTCAGTTTATTTATAGAAAGATTTATCCATATAGTATAGTGAAGATAAAACAAATAATTTAAATGATTATTTAATTATATTTAAATGACAGTTAGAGCAACCAAATATATAACGTTCTAACCTGGAACATTTTTGCACTTCAACCTGAAATAACTACGTTATAAATTAAACAAAATCAAGTAAAAAATACTCTTCCTCTCTGCTCTTCAGATACCTATATAAAAGCATTATTTAATATTTAAAAAAAAATTAAATTGTCTTTGTCTCAAGTTATTACAATGGTCCTAACTATAAAAATAATTTTTAGAGAAAAAAACAAAACCGACTTCAAGATTAAACCTACATATACAAATTTGAACTAAAAAATAAAAAATAATATTTTAATTGCTTCAAAACAAAAACCATTAAATGAAGATCAACGAAATTATCGATACTTATAAACCTATTCACAATTTATAATCAGTTATCTTTGGAGTCGGTGCCAGCCAAGAAGGGAAGTTTAATCCTGTCTTAACAATAAATAAACTGTCGAAGGGCCGGAGACAGCGGTGTGGCGGTGATAAAACAGTGGGAGGATCTTTATTACGATTACAATTTAAAGATTACAATTTCTTTTCAAATTCTGTTTTTTTGTTTGGCACCGACTCCAAACATAACTGATTATAAATTGTGAATAGGTTTATAAGTATCGTTGATTTTTATTTAATGGTTTTTGTTTTGAAGCAATTAAAATATCATTTTTTATTTTTTAGTTCAACTTTGTATATTTAGGTTTAATCTTGAAGTCTATTTTGTTTTTTTTCTAAAAATTATTTTTTTATTTATTTTTGTTAATGTTACGCGATTACCCGGTCAATTCTGAATCAATTTTGATTACTCGTTTTTAGATCGGTAGGGCATACTTCAGAGATAGTCCCATAAAAAATATTTTGAAATCAACGCAGCACTTTTTAGGAAAAATAAAAAAAAACAGTTATTAAGCGATTTTATGAGCTGTTTTTTTGATTTTTCTTAAAAAGTACTGCATTGATTTTAAAATATTTTTTATGGGACCACCTCTGAAGTTTGCCCTACCGATCTAAAAAAGAATCATCAAAATTGATTCAGAATTGACGGAGTAATCGCGTAACATACACACACACACACACACACACACAAAAATACAGACGAGTCGAGAACCTCCTCCTTTTTGAAGTCGGTTAAAAAGCAATCATATTATATAAACATTAGGCATATACTTCTCCCAATTTGAATAATGAAGCACAATTATCAGCATGCTTAGGAAATTTCCTTCCCTTTTTCAGGCTCAACCAATCTCATAATTGCATGTCATACAATAAATATTTCATTTATATAACTTGTCAACTGTCAAATGAAAATTGTCAACGTATTTTGCTAACACTTCTACTTGATGCCTAAATCTATATAGAAATACCTTCTATTATAACAAACATTGCTACTTGGGATCTGGCCCTCTGCAGAGGAGCATACAAAAAAATCTTAGCAGAGGGAGGAAAATCAAATGTTAAGATCGTTAATATGTTATCTATATTATTCTAGGGTTGTAGTAAGAGGAAAGCAACGTTGATAACCTGAGAAGTACAAACAATGAATAATCTACTAAATATTAAATATAGATTAAAAAAAAAATAGTCACTTAAACCTATTTTATTTCATAATATTATTAATTATTTTTTTAAACCATTTTTATGAAAAATCATTTATTGGTATTTTTGATGAGAACAAGCTAAACATCTTACACACATGTATGAGTATATATTACAACCTATGATCAGTTTCTGGTTCAATATTTCAAAATAAAGTAATGAACTAAAGCAATGAAAGGTGTATTAAGCTATATCACACTTTCTCACGTATTAAATACAAATTGAAAAATGTACTCGTTTGTGATACAGAAAAAAATTGTTGAAAACCTGTGTGAATAAATGACAAGATTCGCAAAAACAGGAAGTGGATAATTTATCATTTTATTATGAAGTGATTATCTGAGAAAACTCAAAACATATATTTTTATTTTAAAAAATTAAACTATAAATTGAAATAAAAAAGAAAGAATTTTTATAAGGTTCATGCCAAATAAAAATACTTTTTAAAGTAATAATGTAATCATTACTTGTCCATAGGCTTAGTCTAGTACAGCTTTCAAATTTTCATAAAACAAAAATTCATATTATATTTTGTATGCCGATTGTTTTATAAGAAAACAATTATTTTTAACAGATTGTCCCAATATTTCTATGAATAGAGCAATGGTTTATTATTTTTGGTTATTATCATTTCTCATGTCTCATATCATAAACTGAATTTGAAATTAGTAATTGTTGCATTTGATTTAAGATAGATGTGTGGATATGTTGATCTGATAATTAATTCATTATCTATTCAGATTAAAAAGAATGCTGTAAATCTAAGATAAAACCATTCTATATCAATTCTAATATCAATTGATTCTCAATAAAATAATATAATCGCTTTAATTCTATCTTATTTAAGATATAGAAAAGTAATTACAGAATGAACCACAATGATTTTTCTTCCTCTGAATAAAGATTGTCGTTCCTATTACTTTGCATCATGCCTAGAATAACTCTCTTTTCTATTTGAAATAATTTCTTATTAGTTGTCAGAATAAGGCAAAATATTTCTGTATAACTGTCATACTGTTGCAATTTCGTGCCTCCTTTGTACCCTATCAAATGTTCAAAAATTTTGGCTTAAGATTTCTATCATAAAGTCAACAGGAATTTAGGATTTTTTTTTTTAAATATTAAATTTAGTATTTTCTAAGAATGAAAACAAGCAATAGTCTTAAGATTTCCTACTAACAGTGATGACCAAAATGTGTAGGCCTTTTTTTAATCTTAATTAAATCATTTAATATTTCAGTAAGATTATTAATCTTTAGAATAATCAATTAGGATATGCTTAAAGAATTAAAATGACTTTTTCTTTGTGAATATTTGTTGGAATGATTTTAAGTACTATTAAATCATATATAAAGTTTAGGTTAATAAAATAAATTAAAATATTCTTCTTGTAACTATAATAATATATTTATTTCTGATTTTTAATAATTGTTTTATTTGTTTTTAAACTATACATTCAGTTTAGATTTGAACTGGCTAGATTTAATACTGAAATTATAACTGATATTCATATAATATAAAATAAGTACAAAATTTTCTATTAGGTAGTTAGTAATATAATTCATTTTAAAATATTTAAAATAATAAATACATTTATAAAGAACGAACAGCACATTTAAATATCCTTTTTTTCAACTACGATATTCTTGAGAGATATTGTCATCAGAATTATGCCCTAAACATCTGATTTATTTCATGAATAATATCAAGTTTTCATGATTTTATGAATATATGTAACTAAAAAACATGAAACCCTAGTTACTGCCCAGAAAAATTGAACAAATTTTCTGCTTACAAAAATTAATATGCAAAATATGAAGTAAAATCATTAAGCATAGTCATTTCATTTTGTATGTACTTGGTATACTTCCTTAAGTTTAAACTATCCCATTATGCCATGATCCTATATTTATGCATTATATTCATAATTTTATATACTCTTCTATGATTAAAGAAAATTAATTATGTGAAACTCATATTTACAGTTTATTAGGTAGTGAACGAAATCCTTTATTTTTTTAATATATACTTTGAAAGCTTAACAACGTTTTCTAAGCGCATTTGATGGATATAAGTTCTATTTCTATAGTTCTAATTTAAATCATGATTTGAGTTATTCATTTTTTAAATCTTATATATTTATTAATTACATAATTAGGGTTTATTCATTTCTAAAAACATAAGTTATATAGAAGCAAAATTCTCTTTCTGTGTTGTGAATATAAAATTTATTCTTTATTAATATCAATAATGTTTTAAATGTTTATTTTTCTTTCTTAGCATTAAAACAATTAAAAGACTGCATTTTTGAATATTTGCTAGGAAAAACTATTGATATAACTACTGTATCTTGAAATGAAATAATTATCTCAGTATAATTTTTTTTTAATATATAATTTTTACTCTTCAGTTAGTGAACAGATAGATAATTAATTTAAAATGATCTTTGAAAACCTTTTTTGAATGGTTGAATAGATTTTTGTAATATATTTGTTATGTTGTTGGTGAAGCAGCCTAGAGATTTGTTAAATTTTTAAATCTCTACTATTTTTTAAAACTATGTTCCATTGAATGTTACCACTACTTAAAAATAAGTTAAAGTTAGCAGGTCATTTCATTTATTTAAAGTAATAAAGCATGATTTATTTAAGTTGGAGTATTTTATTAAGTATAACTCTGGGTTGTAGTTCTCACAATCGCCAACAGGTGTCGCTGCTATGACAATATCAGCCCGTTTCTTAAAATCGTGTTAGTAATATTTTCATCACATCATAACATTTAAGGAACATATAAAATTTTGTTATCATTTACTGTCAATAATAAAATATTATTAAAGATATAAAAATTATTACTATGCTAACAATATGAGACAGTTACAATTTATGTAGAGTGTGGATAACATTTTATTTAAAATTATTATTATTTTTTTTATATATTTAAATAACTGATTATTAATAAGGAAAGTAAATTAATTCTTTAATCAAAAGTATCTTCAGAAGTTCATTTAAAATAATAATAATAATATTATCTTTTAACATTTAGTTATAAATTGTTAACCCAAATGGGTATGTTAAAACTAATAAAAAATATATATATATAACGGTTTATATACAAGATATAACGGTTTTATTCTTATTATGATGATGGTTTATCGATTCTTTTACAAGATTAATTTCTTAGTGTCAAAATAAATTGGTTTAGAATTAAGATAAGAAGTGGGTACATAAAATAAAATTGACTACAATCAGTAAAAGTTCAATGGTATAGATTGTCGATTATGAAAACAGCATTTTCAAGCAATTAGATTATTTTTTAAATGCTTGATTTAACTTTTTGTCTTTAAATGTTTTATACATACTGAAATAATAGGCTTTGGGAATTAACTTGGAACAAAATCGCAAAAGCCTGGGCATCGGTAGTTCCTATGATAGGGGTGACCTGGGTCCCAAATGTCAGATCCTCTTGGGTAATCCCCCAAAAAAGATATGACATCTTCCTTGGTCCACTCCATTCTAAGAAGACCTAAGTCGAAAATAGGGACTAAATTCCTTACAAGAATTAAAAAAATTGATTGTCACAATGCTATTACTGACAATTCTTCGAAAAAAAACTCGTATTCTGTCATTTTTTTTTTTAATTTTTAAATACTCTAAGTGTATTTATTTATTATAAAATTTTAGTGTATTTTTATATTGCTAATACATTTTGAAAATAAGGTCATTATTCTTCTTGTCTGGTGTTAAAATAGTTACACAATGTTTAATCAAGAAGTAACACAAGTTATATGTTTCGTGTGAAAAGGCATATAGACATCAAACAATTTCATAGGAAATAACGGTCGAACTCAAAAGAACATTTGTTTTCCGTAGAACTTGTATTTTGAAAACAATGGCAACGAAATTTCGGAAATTCTGTTCCTGAGAGAATTTTTTTATTTAACTGTTTTTCCTGTTGTATTCAAAGCATTGATTAATAATTATCAAATTACAAATTACCTGCGCGTCCAAGTAAACCATTTTTGGTTAACTTTTATATATTTTTTAGGAACACAGATTTGAAATATTTGAGATTTGACTAGAAAAAAAAAAAAAAAAAAAAAATACTACTCCTCGTCGTTAAGTATATACTACGTATTGACAGTATACATATACATTTAGTCCTCAAATTTTAGGTGCAATTTTTTACCATTTGACTTATTAAATCCATTATCAACAAAAGTTCCTTAACCGTGACTTACAATCAAAACTTTTGTGTTCTTAAGAGTAAGTAAAGAGTTAACTACCTAATACAGTTGTTATCGTTTTTAATGATCATAGATTAAAAATAAAAAACAATACTCTGCTTTTTATGTTCAACAAATAACTTAAGGTTTCCTAGTTTCACTATTAAAACTAGGAACAATATAAATTCCACTCACGATGTTTATACAGTAAGTAGTACAGTCTCACAATGCCAATCGTAAGGGTGCCAAATTTGTTTTTATTTATTTATTTTTTTAAAATTTTCTTTATTTCTTACATAATGTTTTTACAGTTTACAAACATGATGCACCAAGAAAAAATAAACCAGTTTCAAACTTATGATACAATACTATTGAACAACATAAATATATATGATGCAATCATAATTTATAATGTAAGAAAAATACACAAAAAAAAAAAATCTGCGAAATGCCGGCTAATAGGGAATAAGGGTTAAAAAATTAGTCACGGTACATTTTTTCTTTTATTTCATATATATACGTATTGCATTTACAACGCACTAACATTGAAATACTTTAAATTTAACTTGAAGAAGAAAATGCATGATTTACTTTTTTCTAAATAAAGTTCATAATACTCTGAATAGTTCAGAATACTCCCTGCAGCTTCTTACCGAAGTCATTGGAGGAAGAGTATATCCATCGATGAAGTTCCTTACTGCTCAAAATATTAAGGGGCGTCTTCAACTGTTTTTAAAAGTTCACCGTTGTTCATCTTTGGTTCTTTTTCATGGTTATCAGGGAATGCGCTTTCGTAGTCATTCTTTTAATATTTTCTTTTATCATCGTGAAGGTGTCATCGTGCGAAAGAAGGTGTTCGTTGTCATTTTTCCCGATCCAATCTCCTATATCAGCAATACTGGAGTCTTCTTATAGATATACTAAAATTATTTATTCATACGTTCCTAGAAACCTAGAAACTGGAATTATTATTATTATTTTTTAATCAATTATTATAAAATCGTATTTTTACTTCATTCTGAATTATGGTAATTTTACTTTCGTTGTAATGCCTATATAATCATCACAAAAGGCTTTAAGTTCCCGATTAAAGTTGTTATCCTATTTTCTTATATTTATATACACTCTCTTGATTGGCTGGTAATTTCTTTTAATAACCGCTATCGGTCATTAACACTAGTCAAACGAGGCAGACCCATTCTGCCCTACCATTGATAACCCAGTCACGAACGACTACCCATTCCAAATTACCATATATCCAGCTTCCTCCACAGACCCATATTCCTACCGACGAACAATAAAAAAAAAATCAGAGTAAATTAAAGTGAAAAAAAAACAGAGGCTTCGGGGGTAAATAATTAGGTTTGGAGGCTGTAATCTAGTGAGCATGGGGTAGATTAAAATCATTATAGCCCCTGCAGCAACCCCTAACCCACACCGTGGGGGGAGCACACGTGCGCATGTTAAGTGTGGTCTTTACTGGGGGAAGTATTAACTGTTTGCACCGTAGCGTGTTATACAGTTCTTGGCAGGGCTCTGTAATCTGAGGGCTCTAATGGAGTCGGCGTAACTACAGATCACACTCTTCCAGATTGATCTCAGATCTCGAGTCGGCGCCTTGGGTGTCAAAAAAATATCGAAGTACCGTTTCGTAGAAGTCAAAGAAAAAAAATGAGATCTTATGTGAAGAATTGTTCTCAGAAGAATTTTAAAGACACTAATGTGAGGAGAGACCTTGCCCATAATACTTTAACATCCGATAATCATAACAGAAAACTAGGGAAATTGATTTTAACATTTTCGACTTCAATGTATACTTATGTACATGAACAATAGGTTCATATGTACAACAAATATTCCTGAGAATACGCACCAAAGGCTGAAAAGAAGCTGAATGAGGAACCTCCTTAAGAAAGAATAACCTAAAATAATGTCCCAATGGGTACTGGTCGCCCTCATGTTTTACATGCCTTATTTATTAAAATTTTTTTTTTAGCATACTCACAGATTTTCTCCATTTGAAGACAGGCGTTGATTAAACAATAAAGTTATGAAAAAAAATATATATATACTTTTTCTTGTCGTCTTGTATCAATGAATAATACTTCACTTACCCCCTGCTAAACATATCCAATATCCTATGACTTTATCTGGATTTTATTTAACATGAAAAGAAGCAAGATTGAAACGAAAAGAATTATTTGTTCTCGACAACAAGTCGTTCTAGACATACGTTCTGAACTTCCTATTTATTTCACTCATTCAACTACAATTACAGCTATTTAAAAATATAAAATACTCCTTAATCATTATTTCTTAAATTAAACTAACCGCAATATCTTAAATTATGAACCCCATTCATACTTACTCAAACCTACTATTTTCTATTAAAAAATAAATTATTTCGTGTAAATAACTTAAATATATTGCACCTTACTAGGAATAATGTGTGAAAATATTCCACATCTTGCTTCTTATTTAATTTATTCATGATTTTCTAAATGGTTTCTTCCATTAATTTTCCAACTTCCCTCACAGTCGTTAAGTCAGATTCGGGCACTTTTAATAGGGTATTTTTGATCATTTTCCATAAATCTGTAATTACTGTAAAAATACAATTGTTTTCAAAAGAGTTTAAAGGCTTATTAAGAATCACAACTTAATATTTCCTTTTTGGTTAATAGTTTACTCGTTTATCAAGATAATTTGATTTATCCACTTTATCACGATAACCATAACCATTACATAATTTTTTTTTTCTTATCTGTAAGTGTTGATATGTTATTGCTAATAGAGATTTGCGCTAGAAGGTGCCTTGGGTCACAGGTAAAGCGGGGTACGTTGATGCGGTGTCAGTGTGCCAGTGGCATGTGTTCGTCCGGGAACCATGAGTGACTTGCATCGCAGCCTCCATATGTCGCATCCTCCCACTAATTCCTCGTCCCGCCATCCTTTCCCATTATCTGTATCCTCTGATCGGAATCGCTGCCGTGGAAAGCTACCCTAACTAACGGTCTTAAGTATTTATTCCATTCGGTGGGCTTTTAATCGTTTGTTATATCAATCATTTCTGGACACACCTACTCGACGCACTGTCTTAGCCCGAACCAAACGAGTTATTAATTACAGCTAAAAGCATCCATTTGTATAAGGAATTAGATCTAATTTGTCCTCGAGTTTGATCAGTGGTTCAGGCTTTGAAGCAGAAGCTAGTTCTGTCTGTATTTATCTCTTTCATAACTGGAGTCCAGAGAGCTTGCTCCAAGCCAGATAAGATTTCCGAAAATGTCCTGCTCCAAAACTGGATTGGAATGTAGTATTTATAAATTTTTTTAAAATAAATTTATTTGCGATCTATTCAGGGTTTCTACAAATCTTAAATCTCCGATAAACATTTTTTTTGAGGATTCTTACAAATTTTATCAAAATAAAATATAATTTAGAGAAGACTCATAAAATAATAATAGTGTTATTTACGGATAAATAAGATGGTAATGCTACTCAAGTTTAAAAATGTAGTATATATTTATATTTTATTACTAAATTTTCTTTTTAAACTATTCTTTTTTTTTTATTTTCAAATTTTTTAATGCAACATTGTTTACTATCAGTATATGTACCGCCACTTATTAAGTTGTCCCACATTTATATTATATCATATTTTTCGACACACTTTTCTCAGCGACTAAACAAATTTTCAATGCCAAATTTGAAATGATTTGAGTTAAGTTAATACCTAAAGCAATTCTTAATGTTGAAATCATTTGGAAACGAATTTCCTCGCATATAGTTATCCAAGCTTAGAAAAAACTAGCTGTCTGTAGCGGATAGATCAAGGAGAACACGGGTGATAAACAAAGACTTCACAACCCAAATCTTTTAATTTATTAAATATCGAAATATGAGCTCAGTTGTTATAGTGCAACAAGATAGGTTATTTTCTGTTCGCGAATGCAGGTTGTTGTTTGATCAAATATTGAAGCATTCCGTTAATTTCTTGTCACTGATGTAGATCGTACTTTGAATGAAACTTTAATTTAAGAATTTTTTTTTGGCGTATTAGCAAATGTTTAGTCCATTTGGTCGAAGGATTATTTTTATTTTGTCTGTATCGATTCAGTAAAAACGTATCATAAATGTGCATATAGCCGAAGGGGACGAACACAAGGCCGAACGCCTGCGGTCAGCATTTTAAGTTAGACAATGAAACCACACCATCGCATGATGAAGGAACAACTTAATACGGTATTGTGATGGAATGATTACCATTTATCTCAAAACAAAATTGCCTCAGCCATTAATTTAGATTTCATTTTTATATTCAAACATTAACTGTCTATGCTGTACATACCAATTGATGTTAATACGTATTTGAAAGAAAAATGAATATTTCTTAGTCTCAATAAAAAAATTAATGCTACTTAAACTTGGAATACCGATATTAATAAAGAATAAAGAATTTATTTGTACATTCTTATTATTTAACAAAATTTTTAAAATTTACAACAGATGACGGTAGGATTCATGATTGATTTAGAATTTACCATTATGAGATACAAAAATGTTTTTAATTAAATTATTTTAACAAATAATATATAATTGTTAATATTCTTTCTCATATGTTGTTTATAACTTTAAGTTTACTTATCTGACTTTTTGTAACGTTTAATAATACATTAGCTTAATTTTATTTGATCTTTTATAATTAATTATGAACAATTTTTAAAAATAAATTTCTTCGGTTTTTATTTATTAATATTACTAGGAGAAGATGGTTTTGGGGTGCAGTCAGGAGAAAAAAAAAAAAAAAAAAAAAAAAAAAAAAACCGTTAAATTTTACAAAATTTTAATGAAAAACCTTAGCCTTCATCAGGGCTACAATTATAAAAAAACTAGATATGACCAAATGATAATAAAAAGTGACAAAGAAACTTTACAAAAAAGTATACAACTTTTGATATCCATTTGTTATCCACTCAATCAATTTTTGTTATATTTTGTTCACATCTAGATTTTTTTTAATTTTAGCACTAAAGAAGCAAGACAGGTCGAAACGTCGACACTCCATTAAAACTTTTTTAAATTGGATTTTATTTATTGAAGCCAACTATATTTGTTTTATTACCAATATAACTGTTCTGATAGCTAATTAATTCAATTAATTTTATTTTTATTTGTAAACAAATTATTTTGTTTTATTTTATTTTTTTGTGTTGGCATCAAATAGATTTGAATACAAAATTTATTTTTGCTCTTTAGTGCGCATGATGTTAGCAACAATGCCACGATGGTAATTCTTAATTGTAATTACTCCTTAGAAATGGAGGTTATTTTATTCTTGATTAATGTTCAGAGTTTTTTCATAATAAAAAGACTTGATAAACCAGAGGGTTAAAATGAGTAATGGTTGTAACAATATTAATAAATCATACATGAGGAATATTGTAGTATGTCCCTTTTGTTCTTAAAATTGCATTTTGGCAGTTTTTAACCGGTAAACTCAATATGTAAATACAGGAATACACCTTATTTCTTCTCCATATATATATATATATATATATATATATATATATATATATATATATATATATATATATATATATATATATTGATAGTAGTGGCAGACAGGAGGGAGCTGGGAAAAGTGTGTTTAAATGGCCCTAGGGGGCAGACAGTCCAAATAGGATGGGGTCGCGTGCCTACCTGGGCGCCATATACCTGCCCATCCCTTAATAGGCACTATTCAATATCATCTGCTCTTTATCCTTCTCTCTCCTCGCCTTATCTTTTTGATTGCGCAAGTCCTTGGAGGATATCTTCCAGAAGCTTCCAGTAGCCGCCGAAGATAACCCTTATGTGGTATAGAACTACTAACGATAACTGAACGAGGACAGCGCTTGAGTGGGTTGTGGGATGTTACTGTATATATTGAATAGAAGAATCGTTAGCTTCGAATATTTTATCAGTGCAACAGGAAGGATAATCAGGAGTTTTAAATCCGTACCGATTGACGGAATCGGTCGGAAATGTTTTCAACTCCAAGAAAAAGATTGTGTTGCATATTCCTTGTCCCACTGAGCTGGCAACTTACTCCATATGATAACATTGTTGGATAATTAAATAATTTTTTCGGGATAAAAAATCTAAATTTCTCACTGACTGATAAACAATAGATTATGGATGGGTCTACCTCCTACTGCTTCTGATAAGAAAACTGACAGAAAATTTGAGCAAAACAAACAGAGCAATAGCGTGTCAATGACGCCCAAACACTTCAAAACTGTAGGCGAAACGTGAATTTTTTTATTCAAGCCAAAATAGCTCACAAATATTATATATCAAAAATATTATCCATAAAATTTCTGATCAGAAAACGTGTCTAAATGTTACATTTTTGAGTGTTAAAAAAGTTGAGTGTACACAAGAAAACAACAGACCCCACACCAAATGACAAATCCATGTCAAAATCATAAGATAAAAATATTGTTGAAAATATTGTTCCCGCACTACATTACATTTATAATATATTATATTTGTTATTGATTTAAATCTGAAACTGTTTTAAAGATTTCATTAAATTCAGATTAATTATCGTTTATTTTGAGTTATTTAATTAATATATACATAATGTTTTATATAATACTTTTGTTACCACAATTAATTTACTATAGAATTATATACAATATAATATAATTAATTTCATTTTATATTTATTTTTTTCTTAAACTCACCTTTGGTTTTTGTCACATTTATTAATTTAAAAATTATATAAATATATGGGCAGGGTTAACTATGTTTGCTTTTTTGGAGAGTTTCGGGGTATAGAAAAAAAAGTCAAACGTGTACAAATGCATTTATTTACATCTGATAAAATATTATAAAAAACTAAAACTAAACTATTTATCTTAAAAACGACCTAAATATATAAACAAAAAATATTTATAATATAAAAAAGAGTTTTTTTGATAAAAATATGACAATTTAAGAAATGGTACAACATGTGTACCAGAGAATGTTTCTGAGCAAAAGGTCAAAATCACATCCCTAGAAGATCACTGGTACACAGGCACCATGTAGATATCTCAAGACATCTCTTATCACGATTTTTTTCAGACATAAAAATGATACTAAAATAACTCCATGGATTTGATTAACATTGTTAAAAAAAAGTAAATAAAAAAATAGGTTTTTTTTATCGCTTTATGGTTTTGCGCCTTAAAGGGTTAAGACAGTACCATACATTAAGAATTACACTGTTTTTTGAACATAGTTTCAGTTTAATTATCAATTTTATTTATTATTTGGTTAATTTACAAGTAGTTTTTTTACACTCAATGGAATTATTCTTTATTTTTGAGTGAAAAAATTATATTTGAGTTTAATTATATTTAATTTAGGCCGATTGTAATATTTACTCAATAATAGCTATTCCCAAAAAATATTAATGACTTATAAGCTACAAGGTAGTAGTCTAATTTATGCTGCTGATAAGTTATTGACAAATCAGCGAAAGTTAATTTTTTAAAATAATAATTATCTTTTTTATAAAATAATAAAAAAATATTAAACAAGACATTTATAAATCATATTCCTGAAGGGTGTTAATAGTTGGTGCCTATACCGTCGGTTGGTTCTGATATGGGGAAGGTTTCCACGACCCTTGGATGTGGCAGGTAAGTACTGAGCCCTTCCCCCCTAGGGTATGTGGTTCAGAACCCTTTAGGGTACAATTTGAAATTAGGTACCTCGCCCTATATGTAGTACTTTATAACTTCAATAAAAAGTTACCTGAGCTCTAGTGTTCAGATATTCTATTAATATGAAATGTTCCAATAACGCTCATTGATTATTTAAAGGTTTGGAACTACTAACCATTCATTAGAGCAAACATTACTTGTCATGTATATCGATATTAACTAGTATTATTTATATATGAACAATATCTTCTCAGTTATGTTTTTAAATTATCAAAACAAGAATAACTCCATATCTTAAATATACTTAAACTTTATCGTACTACCGTAATAGCCACAAATCTCTAATTCTCAATTAATTCCTGATAAATTTTCTAGGTATCTGATAGGATGGCCCGAGATATCTTCAAATACAATAGTTAGTGTTTTTTTAAGGAAGACCTGTAATTGATTTTTGGTGTAGAATCCCTCTTAGTCAGCCTTGAATTAACCATATTTTCCTGTGCAATTGAGTTCAGACTTTTTTCTTCTATTTCAATGTATGTATAAAACCAAAAAAACGTTGGTTGCAGTGCAGTGTGTGATGTGGTGGACAAAACGTCGGAGGGTGAAGAAGTGCAGGATTTGGATTGCTCTCCGATCCGTCATATATTTCATAAATAAAAAATAGAGAATTATGTTGGAATTTAACTTTTCTAGAACAGTTTATATCTGTTTTTTAATTAGAAAAGCTTTAGAGGAAGTTAATTTGGTCAATTTAGTTCTTGCCATTCTTAAATGAAATGCCAATAATATGTAAAGAACTACTCACTAGAAGTACCTCTCTCTTAGAAGGTCCAAACTGAATCTCATTCATATTCATAAGGTATTTAGGTTTCACAGGTTGACTGTGAAGTATTTAGAGTTTTAGATTGTTGGGGTAGGCAGTCATAGATACACATAAATTAAAAAGAAGATTTTAAGTTATAATGTCTCCAAATGACCATTCCTCCTAAAGCCTTCCACCCTTCAGATATAATAGCCATAATCCGAAGATTGCCCTCAAACAAAGCTCCTGGACATGACCTTATCACCTAAAGAATCCTCAAATGTCTTCCCAGAAAAGCAGTATTACTCCTGACTTACATTTATAACGCTGTCCTCCGTACAACATATTTTCCCGACTCCTGGAAATTATCAATTATAAAAATGATCCCAAAACCTAAAAAACCGCCAGAAAATCCTTCCTCGTACCGACCTATTTCTCTCCTTCTTATCATGGGCAAAATCCTTGAAAAGCTCCTTTTGAAACGCCTTTATCCCTTCCTTGATTCCCATCACATTATTCCTGATCACCAGTTTGGATTTCGTCAGTTTCACTCCACTACCCAGCAGTGCCATCGTGTGGGAGATGTTATCTCATCTGCATTGGAGCGCAAGATGTACTGCACAGGTGTCTTTCTTGACGTTGAACAGGCCTTTGACCGGGTATGGCATCCTGGACTGCTCTATAAACTTCGCCAATTCCTTCCATCTACATATTTCCTCATCCTCCGTTCCTACCTCTCTGATAGAATATTTAAAGTTAACCACAATTCTACATACTCATCCTTCTTTCCTCAGACCGCTGGTATTCCTCAAGGTAGTATCCTGGGTCCCATTCTTTATACCGTTTATACAGCTGATATTCCAACTCATCCTAATACTATCCTCACAACCTTTGCTGATGACACCAGCGTGTTATCAGTCAATGATGATCCATTTTCTGCATCCCAGACACTCTAGTCACATATTACTTCCCTTGAAGAATGGTGTCATAACTGGAGAGTCAAGATAAATCCTAGCAAATCGCAACAAATAACCTTTACCCTCCGTCGAAAACCTACCTCATCCTGTCCTCCAGTATCCTTTAATGGTGTACCGCTAATTAATGTGGAACAAATACGATACCTTGGATTTCATCTGGACAAGAGACTCACCTGGAACCCTCATACAAGATTGAAAAGACAAGAAGGTGCACGTAGATTTCGACTGCTACAACACTTACTTGACAAACGTTCAAATCTTCCGATTCACTATAAGAAACTTGTCTATATGACGATTATCAGACCTATTTGGACTTCCGGTATAGAATTGTGGGGATCCACTAAACCATCGAATTCTTCCCTCATCCAATCACTCCAATCCAAAATCCTTCGAAAAATCCTTAATGCTCCTTACTTTGTCACAAATGAATTAATCCATAATGACCTTAATATCCCATATGTCGCAGACTTGGCACGAACCAGATACCTCTCCTTTCATAATAAACTTAACACTCATCGAAATCCACTTGTTGCACAGCTAGCTTCCCTTTCCATCCCTGGCAATCCTCCGAGGCGTCTGAAAAGAAGATGGCCTCGTGATCTTCTTTTGTAAATATTCATTAGAGTACTACCAATGGGTAGTTCCTCTACAAGTCTTAATCATGTTATCATATTGCATTGTATACAGCATATTTACTGGATGTATTTTCTAATACAGTTATAAATTTCAATTAATAAAAGAAAAAAAAAATTATAATGCCGACGTTTCGACTTGCATTGCAAGCCTTCATCAGGGTTTGTGTTGAAACAAACTGTTTCACTTTGTTTAACACCCTCTCTGAAACCCTGATTAAGGCTTGCAATGCAAGTCGAAACTTCGGCATTATAAATTAAAATATTATTTTTTATTGCTGTGTATCCATGACTGCCTACCCCAACAATCTACAACTCTGAACCTAATTCAGTTTGAGGACTCGCACACAATAATGGAATGCCATAAAAGTCACGTCTTATTTGCTCATTGATTCTGTTTGAAATAGGATTTTTGAACAAAAATCGAATTTTCACATAAATCCAAACTAACTGGCAAAAATGGTAAACAACCTGTTATTGTTAATTTAATAAAGAATTTTAAGTTATGTTGACTTCTTTTATGAGTACAAAGTTTTAGAGAGGTTTTTTCATTAGTTATTTTTTGATATTACCGGATTTTCTTAGGCCATATATTTCTGAAAATATTTCATTTTTTGAATTTGAATAAACTACTGAATTGTGCGGAAAACTTATTCTCTAAGCATAGATCTTATTGTATAACGAGAGGAGTTATTTATGATCCTACGATAAACTTTTCTGCTATTCTTTTACACCATGTTATTTGAATTAAAAATATCAATGTGAGGGTAAAAAATCCTTCATCTTTCTGTTAATAATATTCAATACTCTATAATACTCCTTAATTTTTATTTAATAATGTTATGATATGACTTAAAAATTATTGAAGCTGTAGTTAAACGTCTGTCGGGTAGGGAGATTTCATAAAATAGATTTGAGGTTTTGATGGTGACCAGGTAGAGAGGGAGCTATCCAGGCTAAAATAATTGGTGTTACCGGCATTGAACTTCTATGATAGATACTCTATGCTTATTTTTATTTTTACTTATATCTATTAATTTTATATTTATTAAAAAAAAAAAAAAAAAAAACTTTTCATGACTAAGCCATATTTTTTGTAATAAAAATGAATTCTATTATATCTCTTCTTTTCGTTAAGTAATATACTATTTTTTTTTTCACTGGAAAATGCCATATATTAATTTTAATAATTTTGTTTAATTTATAATATATTGCATCCAAAATAATATATTTATCAGAAACATATACAATGAATGATATCTGATTACTTATTTTTTGTACTATTAAAAAAAAGTTTAGTGTAACTGCAATTTGTGATCTGAATAATTCCGTTGATAAATGCTGATGAATCCCTTTTACCGTTTCCATGGGATTCAGTATTTTCCCCTAAAATAGGGGGACGCTGAGGCCATTGTGTTCCCCAGGATCTTCTTATCCAACGGTAGCTTTGTCATTTTAATATTATTCATAGTGTCCCCCCTCTCCATCCAAGATAAGGGGTGCATCCCATTACACGGGTATAATGCACCGCCAGGTATTCCATGAGTTTACATAATTATATCTACAAAAAATAGCCTTGTTCGTGATTGTTGTAAAGGAAGTGTAAATAATACAGGATAGAATAAATTAAGAGATGAGAAATGCGGAGGATAATAATTTTTATTTAAGCATGATTTATTGTCTGGCTTTAAAACATGCATATAGCATTATTGCAAAATGAATGTATGAATGCATGTATAACAAGTGAATATTAAAAGACAAGACATAATTCCTACATTTGGTTATTGCTTACAATGATATAATATAATAAATATTAATTCAGTAGTTCATAAGGCCAGTTCAAGATGTTGATGTAATCAGAGAATTTACTTGATTACAATTCACAAGCGAACTATTTAATCAAAGTTAAATAAATTATTATTTGTACAAAAGCCAAATGTAATCAACTATTAGACCATGTATAAATCATGATTAAATTAGGTGATTAATTCCTGGAAATAGGTTGTCAAGTATTTAGCTATGATTAAATTTTGCCCAACTATGCTTATAACTAAACAGCCAAACACTAATAACTAAATTCACTAAATGTATAAATTTAAAATATTTTAAATTAAATTACATACTAGGTATAACATCAATTCTTTAGAATAGAGGTGTATTTTAATACACCTTAATTTGAATTAATTTATTAAATTGATAAAATTTTTAATATGCATAAAAAATTTATGAAAACAAACGAATAGTGGGTGTTTAATACAAATAATAATAATAACTAATATCACAAAGAAATATAATCAATTGATTGCAATTTTTCAGTTTTTTTCTTTCAAAAGAAAAGAAAAATTGCGGAACGTAAAGAGAATTATTTTTTTTGGAATTTGTAGAAATATATTTTTTAAGAATTTATAAATTATTGTTTTTAACGTTTATTTACATTGGATAGAATTTTATATATAAAATGTTTTGATCTACTTACTCCTGAGTTTACCATGGAAAATCTTTTATCCGTTAAGAGCATGAAGCAATTAAAAGCTATTTATTTATAACCAATGCATTTAATTCAGGTGTGATTAGGTATCTCGAAGTATTTTGTTTAATTTTTGTTTGTCTAAAATTTTGTTTTTCTTTTTATTCGGCCTAAAATTTTCTTTTTTTAAGTTGCATTTATTATGAGTAGTATATTTATTTAATTTTATATTATGTGTGATATATGGATTTTATGTTTGTTTCGATATTTTTTTTTCATTTTAACTGTTCATTCTAAAGTCAGACCTCCTGTTGTAAATATTTTTACAAAATACAGTAATTCATTCATTCATTCATTCATATAAAATGTTGTGTATTACCTAATTTTAAACTTACTCGGTTGCGAGTAAAACAGTTAATATTTTGTTGTTTGAATTAATATTTTACAGATGTGTGCAATCTTGGCAGAACTCCATACGAACTCTATATTCAAATAGGTTTTAAGAGAATCATTTTTATTCTTTAGTGAGTTTAGTTGGGAATATCAAGTAATCCTGGATTCTGTAGCATTGATAATGTTCTAGTCGTTTAGTTTAGTATTTGTATAACAACCTAATCTCTGGCCTAATTATAGTGCTGATCATACCATCAGATATTATCATTGCAACTGAATGTACGCTGGTACATTGTTGCTTGACGCTGTATAATGGTAAGCTCTTTTGTCATTTGTTGCCAAGAAAACCATTGTTTACCTCTAACATTTCACTTCTAATATTTTCTTTCTACAACTGAATGAGGTTCTTGGTGAACCTATGACCTAGAAATTGTTACTTGAGATCTAACAAGAACTAATAGACGTTGAACAACTAGTTTTAGACAGACTCGTTGGGGTTCATTAAACCCAGTTGACTCGGTGGGAACTGACACTTACTGGGACAACTTCCGATCGATGGAGGTACCTGCGGGTTCTATTAATGCATAACATAGTTCGCTACTCAACCGTCCCGTCCTGTCAGGGTCTCATCCTCCAGGATAGGCCTACTCCTGTATAGGTCTGTATGTATGTATGTATATATATATATATATATATATATATATATATATATATATATATATATATATATATATATATGTATTTATAATACAAGCATTCTAGGGAACTATACTAACCAACCTTGGAAGATCCCATCGCTGCTCTCTCAGTATCATAATCTAGTAATGGCACCTTTTATCTTGAAATCGTAAAACTTCAACAAAATAAATATTTTCATAAGGAATCGGGGTAGTTGTCGTTTAAATATACGAGGGGAGTTATAAAGATCTATGGAACTGGAATCTTAATTAAAACAATGAAAAATTAACATAACAATTTTTTTTATTTCTTAAAGTTTTATTTTATTTTTTTTTTTTTAATGTTTAAAGACTTTCCATTTTTTGCTACTGCCTGGCTACTTTCTACACAAAATATATTTGTATTCTTTATATATGGTTTTGTGTTAATTTGATTGAGTATTAGAAAGGTTAACAATTTTAATTTTTGTATTTATAACACAATATTAGCGACCATATTTCTACATATTTATTTTTAAAAAAATATTCATTAGCAAATTACAAATATTAGCTCTTCTTAATAATTCCTAATACTCACTAAACATATTTATTATTTATGATTATATTATCAAATTTAATATAAATCTCTGAAAAATCTCTCCAAGGAACTTGAATGCTTGATGGCTATCTACAAAAAAGTCATCCTGCAGTGGATTCCAGGACACTGCGGACTCACTGGGAACGAGAGGGCGGACCAGCTGGCCAAGGAAGGAGCTTCGAATGGGCAGTTCGAATGTACCCTCAGTCTCGAGGAAGTAAAAAACGCTCAACAAAGCCGCAGTCAGCCAGCGATGGATTGGGAGACATCCACATCACGATCCTGGAGATGCAATCTACGAACTCACTCGAAAAGCAGGTACTCATCTTCCGATTGCGAACGGGACATAACAGGCTCAGAGCTCACCTGTTCAAAAAGCTCCATATTGGATCCGGCCCCCTTTGCGAGTGCGGAGAGGGTGAACAAAATACTGAGCACATCCTTCAGACCTGCAGGCTCTATTCTGAGCAAAGGAAGCAGATATGGCCCTCTCCAACTGATGTGCGGACCAAGCTCCATGGTGACCTGGAGGACCTTAGGAGGACCACTGAATTCCTCATCTTGACCCCCGACCTGGCCATCTAAGGGAAGAACGCAGAAGAAGAAGAAGAAGAATGAAAAATTAACATAACAATTTTTTTTATTTCTTAAAGTTTTATTTTATTTTTTTTTTTTAAATGTTTAAAGACTTTCCATTTTTTGCTACTGCCTGGCTACTTTCTACACAAAATATATTTGTATTCTTTATATATGGTTTTGTGTTAATTTGATTGAGTATTAGAAAGGTTAACAATTTTAATTTTTGTATTTATACACACATATTAGCGACCATATTTCTACATATTTATTTTTAAAAAAATATTCATTAGCAAATTACAAATATTAGCTCTTCTTAATAATTCCTAATACTCACTAAACATATTTATTATTTATGATTATATTATCAAATTTACATTACTTTTATCATTTTCCTTTATTCTAAATGACAATTTATACTCTATCTAAAATTTCACATTCTCTTCTTGTTTCCTCAACTTTATTATTAATATCCTTAATATCCTCAACAATATTTCTTGTTTACTCAACTTTCGTAAACAGTACTCAGCCAACTGTTTTTAACGTTACTCTCAAATAACTGTTTCATCTATAAGTATTCTTTAATTATTTGTGCGTTTTTCTCTGACATCTTAAATACTTTCTTTTCTCCATGTCTTCGGATCTATTTTCCTAATATAAATAAGTATATTTGTGAATTTACCTTCAGTGCTCATTGTTTCACTGTTTTTTTTTTTTTTTTTTTTTTAGTAGAATTAAAATAGTTTCTATTTTTCTTGTTATTGTTTTTTTATTTGCAATTTTCTGATATTTTTGTTCCGCAATGAATACAGCCAGACGACTTTTGTTGCAAAATAAGTAATTACGAATTTTTGATTTAAATTATTTTATTCGTTTTATTTTATGTTTATTTGGTTTTTTATCTGTGGCCACGCATGCGCTCCCACTCAACCTCCATTGGAGTGATGCAGCTGAGAGAGCAGCACTGGGATCCCTTCGGGTATGGCCTTGACTCCTAATAAGTGGGGGAATAGGAGCTCGATTCGGGGTTCCCCAGGCAGAGTGTTTCTGTATTATATATAAGTGTACAGTATATACATATATAGTAGTTCATGTGTATCTGTTAAAGTGTTCACGTCGTTTTCAGTGCCGTTATCACTTTTATCAGTTCTTTGTTCACAAGTCCTTTGTGTTCACAAGTCCTTTGTGTTCACAAGTCCTTTGTGTACAAAAGTCCTTTGTTCTCGGGCCTTTGTTCCCGGGGACGCGTTCAGTTTTTCGCGATCAGTGTTGTCAGTGTAGTGTTAATTAAACAATGGTTAACACGAGAAATAATCTCAGCGTGGCCCAGAAAGCCCAACTACCACCCTCTGATGACGAAGGAGAGTTCAGAGAGCCGCGCAAAAAGGCCAAGAAGACCACACCGAAAAAGACGCCCCCGACAACAACGCAAAACAGTTTCTCGCCGCTTCAACAAGCATCGACGGACCCAGGAACTTCAGGAGCCGCATCAACCACAGCCGCATCAACTACACCCTGCCCACCGATCTTCGTAGCAGATAGGACCTTAAACGAGGTAATAAATTATTTACAAAAATTAAAAGTGTGCGACTATTTTATTCGCGAATTAAGGAAGGGAGTGAAAATAGACTTAAAATCAGCTTCTGACAGATCAGAAGTCCTTCGTGGCCTACAGCTTTTTGGTATAGGCCACCACACCTACTCTAACAGAGGCGAAAAGCCTAAACTAACAAATTACACGTTAAAAGGGCTGCCAACAACTTTCAGTACCAGCACTGTTATCGAGGCCTTTAAAGACCTGAACATAACGAAAGCAAGGAGGCTACAAAAGACTCTTCCCGATGGGAAAAAGGTCGACCTGTCGCCCATAATAGTAACCTTCCCAGCCGGCGTCACCTTGCAAGACGTCAAGACCATAAGGCACGTTAATAGAGTGCTATTTACGGCCGAAAATTATAAGGCCAGGATAGAATCATTGCCGCCCCAATGCTATAAGTGCCAACAATTTGGCCACATACAAATAAATTGTGGGTACGAACCCGCATGTGTTCGCTGTGGAGGCGAACACAACATTAAAAGCTGCCCTAATGAAGGGCAGATGAAATGTAACAACTGCAAGGGGAACCACGTAGCTTCCTATAGGCAATGCCCATA
The DNA here is from genome assembly GCA_003667255.2 of Euschistus heros. NCBI lineage: Eukaryota > Metazoa > Arthropoda > Insecta > Hemiptera > Pentatomidae > Euschistus > Euschistus heros. The sequence goes on along the minus strand of RCWM02000426.1, from coordinate 751,717 downwards.
TAGGAAAAAGCTTGAGGAACAGGCTGCCAAACGCGCAGCCGCAAAGAAGCAGCCAACCAGCGCTCCCGCCAAACCGACCAATGGGAGAGCTCGACAGGCGGGAGAGCTTCGTCAAACCTCCACCACATATACAGAAGCGCCACAGGGTGTTCCCCCTCCACCAACCACCCTACCCCCCACCCGAATCCTTCCCCCCACTACCACCCCCAGCAGACTACCCTCCCAGCACCTCCATGTAACCCTCATTCCACAACATGCAACCATTGGGGTGACATCCCTCCTCCCTGGGCAGTCGCGATGCAGGCCACACTCAAGACTCTAGCGGATCAGATGACCCTTCTGGTTCAAATCATGGCGCAGAAGAACCAGCAATGATGTCCTTCTCCGTTATGAACTTCAACTGCAATGGACTTTGCCCGAAGATAGAAGAAATCCGAGCACTGCTGGCACTGAAACGGCCCACCGTGGCTGTACTCACAGACACCAGAGTGCTCGGACCACCACCGTTTCTGCAAGGGTATGCCGTGGCAACGGATTGCACTAGAGACCCTCATGGAGGTGTCCTCATTGCCGTCCGACACGGGTATACCCTGGAAGAAGATGCCCGCCCCCCTGGCTGTTACGGACCAACGTATCAGCCACTTGACTGTTCAAGTGTTGATGAGGCAGCCAACCCTCATCACAGGGGTATATCGACGTCCACAAGGTTCTCTTGTGGAGTTGAAGAACTTTCTGCGAGCCTGCGGGGCAAAGTCCAACCACTGGGTCATCGGAGACCTCAACGCCCGACATAGTCTATGGAACAATTCACGGACAAATGCGGCGGGCAGGGTGTTAGTCAAGACTCCCTTCACGGTAGTCCACCCTGACACCCATACCTTCCGTTGTTACTCCAACGGCTATCCATCTACCATCGACCTCCTTCTGACACGACAGCCCCATCGAATCACTGGCTGCACGGTGACTGACTTCATAACATCAGATCACCGGCCAGTGATCTACGAGTTAGAAGGAAGGCGGGACGAGCCAGCCCCAGAAAAATTCCTATATCAAGAAGCTGACTGGGGCAAATACAAAGCCGAAATTTGCCATAGACTACCGTCGGTGCAACCGCTAAGCTCTCCGGAGGAAGTTGATGATTTCATCAACACCCTCACTGACACCGTTCTAGAGGCTGCCCACTCCTCTATCCCTACCTTCCGTCCTTCCCCACCTCACCTTCAAAAACCCCCTCCTCATATCATGGCTCTCATATCGTGCAGGCGGAACCTCAAAAACAGGTGGTACAGAACCCGGGACCAAGACGTTAAGATAGCCCTCAACGCCCTTACCACCCAGATAAGAAATCTGCTCCGCCAATGGAAAACCTCCACTTGGCAGGACAAGCTGAGGGCGACCCACGACGACTACCGGAAGTTCTGGAAACTAACCAGAACTGCGGTTAAGAAAACTTCCACTATCCGCCTGCACGATGGGGACCGACTCCTTTCCCCAGCTGACCAAGCGGAGCTGCTTGCTGAGCACTACAGAGAGGACATCACAAATAGGACCACCGATGCCGAACCTCTCCCGTCCATGGCCCAGGAGAACAACTTCATGTTCATCAGCCCCAAACAGCTGAAAGCTATCCTAAGAAGAACGAAAGGGAACAGAGCTCCTGGACATGACGGGATCCAAACAGTCCTCCTCAAGCAGCTCCCCAGAAAAGGAATAATGCACCTCACGAACCTGTACAACTCCTGCTTGAGGTTAAGATACTTCCCCGTTCAGTGGAAGCACGCAATACTGTTTCCACTCCTCAAGCCGGCTAAGACAGGAGACAAGCCAGAACACTACCGGCCAATCAGCCTGTTGCCTCACCTCGGAAAAGTCTTCGAGAAAATTGTTCTCAATTATCTACGAGACTTTTGCGAGGAGAACTCAGTCATTCCGTTTGAACAAACGGGTTTCCAAGCACGTCTCAGTACTGAACACCACCTGATGAAGCTGCAAACTGAGGCGTGCACAAACTTCAATAGGAATACTGCAACAGCGCTGATCTCCATAGACTGCACAAAAGCATTTGATTCCGTATCTCACGGGATCCTATGCAGAAAACTTGAAGACCTGGAATGCCCTGAGCAGCTCTATGGAGTCATTGTCTCCTTTCTCAGTGAGAGAAGTCTCGCTGTGCGGGTTCGTGACGTCCATTCCCATTCAGTACCTCTCACTTGCGGTGTGCCACAAGGAGCAGTACTATCTCCAGTGTTATTTAACATCTACACTGCTGAAGTGGTTGGCAAAAACTACGGTAGAGCGACAGTAGCCGCTTTTGCCGACGATATTGCCATCACTAGCAGCAGCATGAACCCCACTAGGGCACTACGTCAGGCCGAAACGGTCTGCGGAGAGATCATTCGACGGCTGGATTCACTTAACATCCAAGTAAATCCAGCCAAAACGGACTGCGTAGTGTTCTCACACCAGCGTGGGAAAAGGACAACACTGCCGAAGACCCTGCGAGTGGCAAACACCACCATTGCCCCCTCAAAAACTCCATCGTCTACTTGGGAGTCACTATCGATAGAGGGCTGAAATTTTCAGCTCACTGTTACAGGACACACCGCAAAGTGAGAAAAAGATCCTATCGCCTCCATCACCTCCTATCCTCTCCAGCACTTTCCCTTCGTCTCAAACTTTGTATTTACAAAAGCATGCTGAGACCTGCCCTCCTGTACGGTGCCCCTCTCCTCACCCGCCTTTCAGATGGGACCAGACGACACCTGCAGCGGTTCCAGGACTCCATGCTGAAGAAGATGACGAGGACCACATCCCTGAAGAAGAAGAAGACAGAAGACCTTCACGAGATCTTCGATCTTCCCACCGTTCCAGAATTCATTCAGCGCAGACACGTCAAGTTCCTGGACTCCCTGCAGTTCTTGACAAACCCCCTCTTCAAGACATTAACACCAGCGCCACCCCCGGTCCGCTGGCAACAGACGGACCGTAATGAAAACAGCAATCCGGACCAATGAGAGCCCACTGGACCAACGGGCCAATCAGATGGTACTGGCCACTGGTCAGAAACCATGACTTTCTTTACATGAATAAATAGTAAGTATTAGAGAAAAAAAAAAAAAAAAAAAAAAAAAAAAAAAAAAAAAAAAAAAAAAAAAAAAAAAAAAAAAAAAAAAAAAAAAAAATTTTAGTTGTAAGTTTAACAACAAGATTTAGGTGAGCCCCGTCACCTAAATATAAGCTTTCTGAAACCCACACCCCAAGATTTCAATAACTTCCTGTTGGCCTTACAGTGCACACAGTGCAGAAAAAGGCCAAACATCCATGAAATCCTACCCAACTTCATTTTCATCCAAATAGGGGCTTGGAAAAAAAAAAAAAAAAAAAAAAAAAAAAAAAAAAAAAAAAAAAAAAAAAAAAATATATATATCTATATATATATATATATATATATATATATATAGATACTATATATGTATAGTATATATACATATATAGTATCTATATATATATATATATAGTATGAATGTATCTTATGTATTTTTAAAATTTTAATTTTGTCACTTAATTTTAATTAATTTTATTATTTCATTTAATTTTGATGAATGTAAGTAATTATTAGTTTTATTATCTTTTACTATTTTTAATTTTGTGTATATGTGTTCTTTTATATATGATATGAATGGCTACATCATTAGTACTGTTACCTATTGCCCTTCATTGAGGCATATTGTAAATCTATTTTTATAACAAAAAGAAAAAAATAATTTTTATCGAAGCGTGCTTACATAGTTTTACCAAATATTTCTTATTTTTATCAGGAACTCTCTCTTGAAATGAATGAATTATATTTTCTATAAAATAAAATAATATAATAAAGTTTAATTTTTTCAAAGGATCAAGGAAGACCTTTAATTTCAAATAGGATATTTAAAAAAATAAAAGATCTATGGAAGGTACCTAAGAATGAATAACGTCCTTGGAAGATGCCCTTTGTCGACAAGAAGAAGAAATGTTGCCGAGGACAAGGAAGGACAACGTTTAGCGTCCTTTGTGTCCCTCGGCAATAGATGATTGTTTTACGACTTGTAGCTCCCTACCCCCTGGAGGCAGTTCTTTTTGGCGAACTGTTTTCGAAAGCCGATTTACACGGTAGCTCTTACAATGGCTGTCACAAATCACCACTGACAGAGGTCTCTTGCCTATAATCCCACCTTCAACGGATTTCCCGACCAAATGAAAAGCCACAGATAGACCAATTTATCGAAATGTGAGCTATTTCTAGCTTCTAGGCATCATCAGGCTAACTGCCCTCGCATTAATACCGTTGGCTATTCATAATAATAAAAAAAAATAACTGAAAAAGTAAAAGCGTGTTTGTGTTGCCACTCATCGGTGTTCCTGGCACGAAACATCTATCGCTTGTTTTATGAATATTTCAGTGGGTGTTCAGGTATAGCAGTTTACTCAATTTAGTTTAATAGAGCTAAATGCTGCCGAAAAACGTATGCCCGTGCTACCTAGGCCCGCCTACCTTTTATCCCCAGTGACCATTTCCTATTATTTAAATGGCATTTTTTTATTGAATAAATATTACAAGCTGTCTCACATAAAGGTCAATGAGTAATGAGGATGTCAATGAATCCAATCTGATACTATAATTTTTTTTTATTTTAAACAATTAGATCTATTAACTTTAGTAAATGATTTAAGGTATATTAATAAGTATGTGTTAGTATTTGTTTTTTAAAGGCTACTCACTTTATCATGAAGCTTTCCCCAAAAAAATTTATAAATAAAAATTAATTTGATCAATATGTTTAAATAAGAATAGAATCTATTCTAAATTCTGTTTGATGTATTTATTATTTATTTTAGAGATAAAGTAGCACCAAAAATTTTCAATTCTAGATTTCGATAGTTAAAAAATTAGTTGCTTTTTCAAAATATAATCCATATTCGCACTAAAAAACCAAACTAAATCTATTAAAAAAAACAAAATTATTCCCAAAATAATTTTTTTATCAGCATATAGCATTTATTATATATAAGTTTATTACAATTCAACAATTTACGAAAAATTAATATTTAAGGAAATAAAGATTACAAAAGGTTCGGGATGTCATATTTTACTATGGTAATTCGACCTATTTGGACTTACAAAGTTGAGCTTTGAGGCTCCACTAAACCATCCAATTCATCTCTTATCCAAAGTTTACAATCCAAAATCCTTAGAAAAATCTTCCTTAGTTCGTGACGTAATATATCTTACGTTTCTGACTTGGCTCAAACCATATATCTATCCTTTCATAGAAAACTCCACAAACATTCAAATCCCAATTTCACAACTTGCTTCTAATTCCATTCCAGATAACTCTCCGAGGCGCCTGAAAAGAAGATGGCCTCCAGACCTTGTAATATAGTACTTCATTATATAGAACCTTTATAAGTGCTACCAATGGGTAGTTGATTTTAAAACAAGTGACGTGTGCTTTTTATCAGTATAATCATATTTACTTAATGTATTATGTTTTTTGTTTTTATATTGTACATTTCAACAAATATCTATCAATCTAAAAAAAAAAATATTTTACAATGGAATTGCGAACCTTTTACTAAAAACTGTCGATGTAAAGATACACATTTATTTTTCTTGATATTGTTTAATTAGTGCATCAGAGCTCAAAATCAGCATGGACATGTAATAAAATTAAAACTATATCTTTATGATGGATAGCAAAAATCCCCTGACTTACAAAAACAGTTTTTTAAAATGGTGAATTTTTCTGGCTGCATTGATTCCGTTATTGCTTAAGATTGGGAATAACGACAGATTGGGATAGTAATTCTGTTTCTTCACATTTCCCATCAATAGTTAATAAATATCTTAAAAAATTTGACATTTGGAGTGTAATAGAAAAGATTAGTTTTAAATTAGCGTTGTTGGTCAAGTACATGAATATCTGTTATCAAGGATGAAAAAAATAAGTTTTCATCATTAGAGAGAATACTATATATATATAACTGTTTTCCGACAGTTTCCTTATCAGAAATAGTAGATTTTAGAGAGACTTGTCCGTGATCTATTGTTTTTCCAAGTCAGGGAGAAAGTGAGTTCACTATTATTGCATACTTGTTGTATCTTCTGTATGTCTTGGAATTATTTTTGATCAGACCCTTTCTTGGAAATCTCAGATTGCCCAAATCTCCCGCCGTTCTATGGGTCTCCTTAAATTATTCCACCGATCCCGTCACCTTCTTCCCCAATCAACTCGTAAGCTTCTAGTGTCCTCCCTAATAGTCCCTTACCTTGATTATGGCTGTCTAGTTTATGGTGGTCTCCCGACGGTTCTCGAAGACTGATTGAAACTAATTATGAACTGCTTTGCCAGATTTGTCTTCGATAAACCGAGGCGCTCCCACGTTTCCTTCCTCTATACCGAATTAAACTGGCTTTATCCCATATTCTGTAGAAAATATTTCCACGCATCATTCCTTTACCAAATCATCAGCACCCTTCATCCTTCCTATATTTACAATATGCTTCAATTCAGATCTTCAATCAAGTCACTGAACACAAGATCCCGTCTTTCTGATCTATATACCCCATCCCATAGAACTACTACATTCCAGCGCTCTTTCCTATTCCGCTCAACCATCCTATGGAATTCCATTCCTTCCCATATTAGACAAGCGAAATCTCTAAAAACCTTTAAATTCCTCTATTTCCAGTACCTCCTCCTAATCCAAGGTGACGCTTACTAACAATATATTTTTTTCAATTAAACGATATCGTAAGTCTTTCTGAAACACACTCAGTGTTACCAATTAAAATAATCTTTTCTCATTCCGAATACAACATTTGGGTTCTTATATTGTATATAAGTAGCATTGCATCAAAATAACCTATTTATTATTTCATTAGTAGAATATTTTCTTATTTTCCTGTTCATTATTACATTACTATGTATACATTATCATTGTTATATTAATATTTCTTCTTTATTTTATTGTTTTTTTTAATTTTTTTTTGTTTGTTGTTTTTTCATCTTATTTATTCATCATGTCTCTGACCAGATGTATCTAATATCATTTATTTCTGTACAATTTGTTATTCTTAAGTGACTTGGTCCCAGAATAAAATTATTTTTCTATTCTATTCTATTCTATAGCTAACAAATATTCCAAAATTATAAGCAATATGATTGGCTATGGGTTCCTCTTGCATGAGACTATAACCTCACTTATTTTACTGTTAAAAGATTATACATATTGCTTAATTAGTGCAAGTCTAACGTGGCCCATCCCAAATTAGAAGAAAAATGTATTTAGATATATTGATTTTATTCTGAAATTGTTAAAAATTATTACTGAAAAGAATTGACTTTTATTTTTTATATTTTTGAAAAAAACAACCAGGATATATAAGGTTTGATATTGATACATGTTATCTGCCAGTTATCTGTTGGCGTGTGGAGCAGATTGGTTTACTAAGGGCAGATATATATAGGCAATCAGAAAAAGCGTGGCATCCATTGCACGTGCAAATATTTGACTTGATAACTCGTGGCTGAATATCAATACGGGGAACGGACACACTGAGCTTCGGTTCTTCGCGAGCTGTTTGTTGAAGCAGGCGCCATAGTTGAGAGCGCGTGTCCTTTGAGTGCCATCTTTGTATTCGACTATCGCCGCGAGCGGCTGGCGGGTTCTATAAAAAAAAGTTGGTGTTAAAAGGAAACGGTATATGTATTTTATATAGTCAAACAAACAGTTTTCTCATCCATGGGTATCTTGTGTAGGAACCATCATACATGGATAATTCAATAAAACTAGACAAACAGAGCCAAATTAATAACTTAAGGACTATTGGAAATCACAAATATAATTCAATAACTGATTCTGTTCAAGCACATTTAAAATTTTTTTTTTACACCACAATAACATGTACCCTTAAAGTAAAATAATAATTAGATAATACAAAATTCCAATTCATGATAACAGAAATTACAGAAAAAATAATAAATGTATGTAAATATTGAAAAACCTTTCTCCTCTCAACTAAAAAAAAAAAAATATTAAAAAAATATAAATAAATAAAATAAAATAAAATTTGAAACATAGTAGTATTTTTATAGATAAAGTAATACAACAAAAATTATATCTTATATCTTATATTATAGCTATTTTTATTTTTTTAACAAAATAAAAAAAAAAAAAAACAACGTATATTTAGTCAGGAAATATGAGCTTTGTCAATTATAATTTTTTTTTTTCATTTCACCCGACTTTCGGGTACGTTGGACCAATCACTCATGAATGCTCTGTGCCTTTCTTTCAGCCCAGTATTGCTTCATTCTTTCTGATCTTGCTTTCCTCTCCTTTTCAGAGATAAATTTATTATAATTATAATTTTATTTAACATTGTATCTTTTTAAATGATTTTTATTCACATTATAAGGACATGAATTTACTAAGGGATATACCATTTATACAATTATATAATCTATATATTATTATTATTATTATATTGATGGGGTATTTTTTGACTGAGAAGTATTTAAAGATGTAGGTTGTTGGGGTATGTAGTCATACATACACAGCAATTAAAATTAAAATGGAGCATCATAAATTTAAAAAAAAACCAAATGAAATTTATTTTTAATTGCCGTGTAACTATAACTGTATATCCCAACAACCTACATCTTGGTTAATAAATAATTTTATATGATTATAAAACTTTATATTACTTTATAACAATGTATTTATAAATAATTAATTAAAATAAATTAAACTGGATAAAAAAATGTAGCAATAAAATAAATTGGTTGAATAAAATTAATCAGTAACTTTTATAAATATTTAAATTTATTTTTTCATTAATTATTTCATAACTCTGACACTTTATAATTTTAAAGATAGTACTAGGTCATTTACAGGAAAAAATCATATTACATATTGATCAATCAAGTGGCAGACATGTTAAATTTTGAGAATGATATTTAGCAATACTGTCTCTAAACGAAGTTCCATTTTTGAAGGATAATGTTAATTGTCCATTTATGACTGTATTTCTTCTGGTCACAGATGATAATTTACTTTTTCTTTAAAATAAATTTTTAATTTAAAGTTGAACACTTGGCATTGGTCTTAACATCAAAATATAGATAACTTTTTATAATCAATTAATTAATAATTAACCTGAATTATATATCATATATGGTAATTATATTAATTATAGTGGAATAAAGATGATTAAATAAATTAATAAAATCAATTTATCTGTAAATATTTCGATGTAGCCAATATCCAATATATTGTTAACTTTTTTTTTTTTTTTTTTTTTTTTTTTTTTAATGAAATAGATATAAAAAAGGATAGGTCAAATAAACGTGAATCGCATAAAATAGTCACATCTTAATGAAACTATTAATCATTATAATGTTTAAAGAATTAAAATATAATTAATAATAAAATATTCTAAAGGAATAAAATAAACAAATCAATAATTTATTTCAATTTATTTATTTATTATTCTAATACGTTAAAAATCTTAATAGCCATACTTAGGCAGTGGTCAATTACAGACATGGATCGTATGATCCTAAACAAATTTAGTAATGAAATAGCGACTTTTTTAAAATAATTTTTTTAATATATTTATGACTTCTACCATTCTAGGGTTGCTGAATTTGAATTTTCGTAAATATAAACTATTTACTACGAACATCGTTGTTACTTTCCTAAATGCAATTTATATTTCTGAATGTAATTTCTTAGCATTACAGATTTATTATACAATTTCCAGCCTTTGCGTTCAGTTCTTGTAGTTCTTGCTATAATTATTTTTATTTTATGTTTTTTAATTTGCTTTATTTAGATCAGTTTTTTCTTACTGCATTTTGTCCTTCCGTCATCGCTTGCCCACTATTGCGACATCCAGAAGTGTAGAGACCCTCAGATGGGTAACATTGAACTTCGTGTACTCGGCCAACCTTATCATTGGATACTTACTGCCATTGTTCCCTAACATTTCTCGTTGTCATTCTTTGACAAATATACCTTACCAGCATTTGTCTAAATGAGTCCATTGACATGAGTGGGATTTTAAAATTTTTTTTTTAATACTTTATTACTCTTATCATATTTCATTATTTTTATAGTAAAATGGTAATGGAAGATTTATTAGCCCAAGAAGGGTAAATACGTATATATTACAAGGTAAATATAAATTTTATTTATATTTAATTTAAATATTTAAGAAACCCTTGTCGCTTCGCCTGCCTAATTTTAACTGATTGCGATTTTATTTTTTTATCAATGAAAATGTTGTATTGAAGTATACAATTAAAAACTTTATCTTCAGTAATATTTTTGCGCGGTTGAAGATTAGTCAAAAGCATAACTAGATACCCAAATTTTAACTTTAATTTATGAGTTGTTTATCCAGATGTATAGAGACAATCAAGAAACTCTTCGGATAAAAGACTGTATTATCAGTGTTTACAACTAATGGCCCATAAATCATATTTTTTTCATACCGTATAAAAAGACAAAGTATCTACATTTTGATTTGGCGATTCGGAAGAAATAATTTTATAGAGTTTATCTTTTTTGATTTTAATTCTAACCATACAAATATATAACAGTGAAGCAAATATTCTGCCATTCAACACTGTGCATTTAAATTATTATTACAGCAAATTTTATTACAGCTAAACCTTCCAAGAACAGTGTAAATGATTTACTTAAAATTTGGTACAGATGGGTACAGTAGTTTTACAATTGCATACTGTCGCAGAATGGCGCGAGGCATATATCGGACGATTTTTATACTTTACTGGATCCACATGTCGCACCACATATTTGTTGATTTTTTATAATAACAATTTTACTGATAATAAGCAAATTTTATTACCAATTTCAAGCTCTATAAAACACCTTACCTTTTTAATCACTCATATAAAATGATGCTCGCCACCTTACTTACTCCTCGGCGCTACAGGTCTGGGTTACCCTTGTCCTCCTGGATTATTCTTCTCCATCTATCCCTGTCCTCCGCTTCCATTCTCCTATTTCTTATTCTTAATTTTGCGGCATCTTTTACCACTTCATCCTACCATCTGCTACGTGGTCATCCCCTTTCCCTCATTCTCATATCTAGCAGTTTCGTTGGCAATCTATCTGCTGTCATTCTTCTGATATGGCCAGCCCACCTAAATTTCTTTGCTTTAATGAAGTTTACAATATTTTTCCTTTTTAACATATGGTTTATTTCTTCATTCGTTTTTATTTTCCATATTCCACCTACTTGTGTTGCGCCGCATATTCGTCTTATTACCTTTCTTTCAAAAACTTTCAGTTTCTGGACGTCATTTGGCTAAACACCAAGTTTTATGTAACTACATGTCTTATTAATGACTTGTATAGTTTTAGTTTCGTTTTTCTAGACAACAGTTTAGACTTCAATAACTTATAATTCACAAAGTAGGCTTGGTTTCTTGCCATAATTCTCATATCAATTTCACTGCTGATCTTATTTTCATTATTGACTGATGAGCCAAGGTAGACGAAGCTAGAAACATTTTCAAACTTGAAGTCGAGGATTTCAATGTAGCGCACGGATCTTTGCTGCCGAAGACATTTTCAAGAATTTAGAAATTCTTCATGCTCGCTACCAATCGGTCAATTTTTAAACTTCACTGTTATTCATATATTATCGCTTTTTTAATGAAAAATAATTGAAAATCAGTAGATTTTATTATTCCTAAACCGTCCTTGAACTATGAAGATGATATAGTTAAAATTTGGTACAGACCGGTTCAGTAGTTTTCGTAGTTAGTGATCACAAACGAAAAATAGCTTGTTCTTTTATATAGTTGTATAGATTAAATACTTTGCACATTAATGTATTAATATAGTAAAACAATTAAATCAAGAAGTTGACAGAAACTTATATAAAATATTCTATACTGCCAATAGAAGTCCAGAGGAATTCCGAACGATTTTAGGATTTCCTAATCACTAATTAATTTTTTTAATTAATGTCATGAATTTGAAAATCCCCAAATTGTAAACTTACAAGGTATAATAATTATAAGTTTCGTGAGTAATAATTTGTGAAAAGATTCTAATTAATGATCGGAATGATAAGGAGTAGAAATTATTATAAAATATTGGACGGCTCCGTACGGTACGATATTGTTAATTTACGTATAACTTAACCAAAAATACAAACAAAAAAATGTGTATGTAGTTTAATTTGAAAAAGAATAAATTGACAAACATAACCGTTTTCCTCCTCAAATATTTAACTGCTCACGTTTAACCGTTTCGAGAAGCTGAGAATTTATTAAAGTACGGTTCTTAAAAATTAAGTTGTTCCTTTTTTATGATTCACACAGATCTTGTTTCAAGGATTGCAGAATTTTACTTTATTTTGTTGAATATCTACTGTACACGTCGGTTTTAATATCTGTATATATAAATCAATGAAGTTGATAAATTTAGTTAATTGGCTTAATATTTCAGGTCTGGTATGCTTGACGCATGTTTGAAATATTTTGCCTCCTTTAGTCAGTAATTGTTCAATCATACTTTGGTCTATAATTTTCGAGCTTTATATCATTGTGTAATTTATTTATAAGTATTCTATATTTACTACAATATATACTATTCATATATATGTATAAAATAAGAATAAATATTGATAAGGTATAGTTGTGTGTTTATTACTGCATTCCAACCTACAATCTACTTCTCGTAATAATAAATAATAAATAAAGGCTTTTGCGAACACGAAGGTTCGAAGCCAACATCACCAACCGTTTACCACACACCTCCCTCCAACCCACTCTCCCAAAACCCAAATCCCCTAGGTCGCAGTCATGACGCAATCCTCCCATCTACGTCTAGGTCGGCCGTTTACCCGACGGATCAAAACTGGTTACTTTTTTCGGAATCCGGCCATTAATAAACCCAATTAACTACATGCCCATATTAACTGTCGCGCTGCTTATATACATATTGCTACAATATCGTCTGTTTCTTTTAGTTATTTTCCTTAATATCTTCACAACTACCTCTGCATTCATAATCGTACAGACCCTCAGGTCGACATTTTTGAACTAAATACCCGATTATCCTAACCTCCTTCCCAGCTTATCATTCATACCTGACAGATATTATTTCTCTGTGTAATCCCTAGTTACTGATAAACAAAAATGAAATGTTTTAACGTAGTTCCAAATGATTTTCATGATCCTGCTCAGGTTTTTTTCTATATTTCATCAACCTTCTAGATTTAATTGTTTAGTTAAAAAAAAATTAAATCATGTTTCTTGTGAAATAATTGCTTAGGAAGTGTAGGTTAACAGAATATTCTGAAAAAAAAAATCAGCCAATTCTTAAAATTAGAAATAAAAGAATAATAAATAGATAAATAACATTTTTTTGAAAAACATCATTTAGTATAATTTGTCAGCTTTCCGAAACGATAGAACATAAGAACATAAAATATGTTAGGAGGAATAGGGTATGGTCTTTGCATTTCAAAAATTTTTTTTTTTAATTTTTTTTTATTTTTACATCTTTACAGTGCGTTGTTATATACATTACATAATGTTCTTAAGTTTTTATAAGACTTATATCGAATATTTAACTCAAAGTATATTTTTTCATAATAAAGGAAGGTTCTGAAGTCTATAATAAACATTCCTAAACTAGGCATAAACAATTTTTATTAAAATAAATTACAATATTTCTTCCGATAAGCAAAAAAGAAAACTCACTTTTTAAAATTTATCATTTTCTTACAATTTTAACTTTTAACTTTTTAATTTATATTTAATAAAACATATTGCCCCCTCTGGCTTGAATGACTGCTTCCACTAGTCTTAGCATACTTGTAAATAACGAAACGAATGATATACATGGACTGAAGGAAATTTGGAAAAAAATAATCTAAAATTCCATTGTTTTTTATTAACAGGGAAAAACATTGATGTATACCTTATTTAGAAAATGAAAATGGACATTATTAGAAAATTATCTTTTTTATTTTAAATAAATTGTGAACAACGAAGAATCATATAAAATCTGAGCTTCTCGACACAGTAGAATGTAAGCAGTAAATTGTATGAAAAAGAAGCTGGTTTATTTGTATATTACTTCTCCAGTGTTGAACTACGCAAACTTTTTTTTCTTTAATTTTTGTTAACATTTTAAGTAAACTTCAGCATAAAATAATAGACTGGTGAGTTCGTTCAATATTTTCATTTTTTCCAAGTTTTACGAGTTATCCATATATTTTTCTCTATATGATAATCTTTTACATAAAACAAAAAAATAATGGCATATATGAATATTGAAGAGGCTTATATATGCTGTTATTTCGAAGAGTTTTTAAAATTTTATATTGTTTTTGGAATCTCGTATCGTTTATAAACATTAATTCAAAAATAGTTTTATTTAGTAACTCGGACGATATTCGATTATAGAATATCATATATTCTGCTAAATTACATTTAAATATAAGTATTTTAATTTTAACAAGTTATGTGTGGATAGTTACGTCAAATACTTTAACAACCCCCACAATTTTTCGATTTCCGACGGTAATGTTTATAAGACAGACATATCGATGGATGTGAAACTCCGCATCTTCAGTGCAATCTGTTTCGTTGCTGTGCGGGTTTGACAAGTGGGCTGAAGTCGTGATTCGATTTCATTACCCTTCCTTTCGAAAAACGAAATATGATATATTTATAAAATGCATTTATTTTTTTATATGTACCCCAAAAAATCTCTGGGTTTTAAGAACATTATACTCAGATAATCTAATATATGCAATGATGCACTTTTGAGGTTTATTATGTTCTAATCACATGAGCCAAACACTTCTTTTTCACTTCGTGGCCAGAAAAACATTCGATAAAGAATATAGAAATATTAAATTAATTTTTTTCCCATTTGATTATGCCGAAACTGTCTACTTAGGACGTTCTGAATGGAAATTCTTATACACAGAAAAAAATATATTTCACTAGTTAATCGTAGTTATCACAATAAAGTAATTCACGAAGAATTCTGTGGTGAAATTATTCATTAATGAAAAAGACCACAATCCAGCATTTTTTTTTTTCAAACTGGTTGGATCCCCTTCCGAATCCTTTCTTCATCTTAATCTAGAAGGCGGTCTACCGGATACTCCATTCTGGACGAGTTCTCAGACAGACTGATCAACTTCCTGTACTCACCCAGACAGGAGTACATACCGGTTTACATTCATCGCTCCACTGAGGGGAAGCAGGTAGGCCAAACCTGTGTGTACCGGCTGTTAAAAATTATTTCAGCCAATATGCCATCAGTGTATTTCATATTTTATATCGAATGCACCACTCGGGAAAACAAAAATAGTACCCTTTATCTTCAAAACGCTGTATGTCTAACTGCCGTCAATAGAGTACCTAATGGGAAATATAATAATAACAAATATATTGCAATATATTAAATGTCGGTGGTTTTCGTAAAGGTCTAATTACAAAATTCCTGACTTCTGTTAGAATGTTAATTACGAAAAAAACAAAACAACTATTCATATATAAATTTAACATATGCCTAATTTATCTGAAAAGCCCAAGCTAATTCTTAACGTAAAGAAAGAGTAACGAAGTACCAGAGCAGATCCCATCTCTGCCCCTGAGTCACTAGTGAAGACGAAATGAGAGCATAAACCGTAGAAGCACAAAATTTCAAAAGTAAACTTGTGAACGAAAGATATATTGTCACCGTTCCAGACCTATCAAGGACTATGCCACTGGATTTTTTTATTGTTTTCTCTTCCATAGTAGTCCTATGGAAGAGGCATGTATTTGGTAAATAATACATCAGGCTTTCATGCATTTTACAAACTACCTGTATCAAGTTACCTCGAAAATGAGTTAACTTCAAATTAGGATTTTTAGTATATGCGTTGCGAAAAATTGTTAAGTTTTGCTTCCTAATAAATCCTTAAAGTTTCTATTTTGGCGCAAATGGTAGTTTTAGGGTGATTGAAGTTGAAGTTTTCTACCACGAATGTCGTCGACTTCATACCCAAAATCGCAAAATACCGGTTATTTTCACCTATAACACGACAATGAAGCATTTTTCGAATGAGGAGAATTAATTACTTTGTGTATTAATTAACTGTAGCCGTAACCAGCACCTACGAAATGAAAAAAAACAACTCTGAAATCGGATCATTTTTGCGAAGTTATGGTCTTTGCGAAAAATATAGAAATTGGCCAACATGCAGTCAGTCCTACTTCTTCGCGAAGACACGTTTGCCGCACTCTTTTGGCTATGACTATTAGTCAAATCCAAAATTACTTTTTTTTCATCTTAAAGCTGATCAAATTTACTATTAGAACCCGTATATGTAACTTATATTAAATCCCTTGAAACACCCACGCATTCGAAACTAGTTTTCTATTAAAATTATTACAATAGAAATGGCAATTTTTTCGTACCTACGACTTTATTGCAAATCAAATAAATAAACAATAATAAATAATACAGGTGTTGTTTTGCCTTTCGTTATCTGAAGATCTATTTTCTCCATTTTTGGTATGTCGCATGTATATCGCCTGACGGCGCTCATTCTACATGACGCTCAAACACTCTGCCGGCGTAGCCAATTTTAGTGACCTTTTATTTATTTAAAAATTACGATTGTAATTAATAATATTAGGTAAGAAAAAGAAAACCCAACCTGTGATGATAAGCGCATCCGCAGCTTTGCCCGAACTAACCTAACCCAACATACGGTGGGGCGAACATACGGTGAGCCAGATGGACTCCTTATTAGCAGACCTTTTTATATTTCATCAGTGGCCTTATACACAAGGGCCATTCACAAATGTTCATCTTCAAAACTATTTCGAGCACCTATTGTTAATTTTGGATTTATTAAATACTATTTGGTAGGATTAACTACTTATAATCAAACCTCAAGCAGCTATGTACAATCTTGTTTAAATTGCTAATATTAATTTTGAGAATTATTGAAATAAAATATTTTATTTTATGAAAAACCGCTATTTTTTGTCCCATGCGTTTACAATAAATTCGTTTTCAATTACATTTATTAATGTTATTGGGCTATTGAGGTCTAAACTGATAATCAAGCAAGAAAGACAAATACTTATAAGAATGTTTGGTTCAAAGAAAGACGCCACCACAGGAAAGGAGGAAAAAAGAAATATATATTATAATAGATAAACAAATTGATGGCGACTCAAAAGAAAGTGGCTGCATAGGATAGAAATACATGGCGGAAGCTATTAGTGATGGCCAAGACCCACTACAGTTTGTAGGACCACGAAATATTATTGAATGAATAGGGTGATTGGATTTAAATACCGTCGACACTATGTAAAAGTAAGGAGTTTTATTTTATTTATTTCATAATATTCCACAAATCCCTGTTGAACAGATACGCTACCTAGGACTCCACTTGGACAAACGTCTAACTTGGAATCCACATACAAGACTAAAACGACAAGAAACTGCCCGTCGTTACTGACTACTTCAACATTTACTAGACAAACGTTCCAGAAGCTCC
Organism: Euschistus heros; assembly: GCA_003667255.2. Lineage (NCBI taxonomy): Eukaryota > Metazoa > Arthropoda > Insecta > Hemiptera > Pentatomidae > Euschistus > Euschistus heros. Next base: position 734,115 of record RCWM02000426.1, on the reverse strand, counting down.
CAGTTAATTACAAAAGACTCATTTACATGACAGTGATTAGACCTATTTGGACGTACGGAGTTGAGCTTTGGGGCTCTACTAAACTATCCAATTTGTCTCGTATCCAATCCTTACAATCCAAAATTCTTCGAAAAATCCTCAATGCTCCTTAATATGTGACCAATAAACTTATCCATAAAAATCTTAATGTTCCGTATGTTTCTGATTTAGCCCAAACCAGATACCTATTCTTCCATAGTAAGCTCCATAACCACTCCAATCCACTAGTCTCCCAACTTGCTTCCTCCTCCATCCCTGATGATCCTCTGAGGCGTCTGAAAAGAACCTAGAGACCTTTTGGTATAGATTTTATTGAAGTGCTACTAGTGAGTATTTCTTCACAAGTAATTAACATGCCATTGTATTCACTGTCAACACATTTACTTGTTGTATATGATTTTGTACAGTTGTAAATATCAATAAATGAAAAAAAAAAAAAATAATAAAATATTTCGTTCGTTCACCGATTTGTTCTACAAGGTCTTATGGTAAAATTTCGTGGCTGATTGGCAATTTGAAGACGAATTTGATCAGTAATGTCATGTTTACGAATTTCTAGCATTTCACCACAAGGTAGGTCTTGTAGAATACAGTGGTAAATGAACGAAATAAAAAAAAAAAAGATTTTTTGTTTTGTCGACGGTATGCAATTTCAATCATCCTCACAGCATTACTGATAAAATTCGTCTTCAAATTAGATATAAATACATGCCTCTTCCATAGGGCAACTATAATCCTTGATATGTCTGAAACGGCGACAGTATGTCTTTCGTTCACAAATCTACCCTTTAGAATTTTGGAACTCCCTCAAAATATTTCGTTTCGATCATATTCCATATCCATACAACCTTTATATAATAGTTATTTAAAATTAATCCGCAGTGAACCTGAGGCTCGATTTTCTGAGTACCAGAAAATTATTGTAGATATCCTTAATCATCAATCTGCCAACCCTCCACTGATGATAAGTAGCATCGAGCAATATCATTACTTTTCTAAGGATTGATAATCGAGTTTTGGAATCATCAATGTTTTTTTAGAAATATTTATTTGGTATGTTTATTAATTATATTTTCAATATCCAAAATAATTATTCTGATCCATACAGCAAGGCATAAAGTGACAATATCAAGATATATTGAAGTGTCCTTTCACTAACGATAATCGTATGTTTATGAAAAATCATTTTCTGCATCTGTTGTTATTGAAATGAACACAGGGGAGTGCATGGCTGCGGAGAAGAAGCTAATTGAATGCAGTGTATTATCCTGAGTCAGGAAGCGATAATTCAGGACGTTCGTATGATGAGAACCAGGAGGCGGTGTTTGAGTGCATCGGTTTGGTCATAAATACTAGCTTTTTTCTATTTACTTTCAACCCAAGATCATTCTTTCCAACTGCATTAAGATAAACAATAGTTACTTTCATTCGCTGCTGTGGTACTAAACATTCCTCATCGGAAACCTTCAAGTGCAACTTGATTTTTTTTTTAAATTTAAATAATAAGGACGACATTATTCATTACTTGCTGTACTGCCCATCCTTTCTCACTCAAAGACATTCTCAATATATATTTATGTGACAATAGTAAAGTGCAAATCCTGGAACATTTAAAAATGTTCAATTGCACCTAGCAGATTTCAAGTATTTATTTGTTTATAATTAATATAATAAAAAGGGTTAAATGAATTATACTTTTTTCCAATTACTATTGCTTCTTTGAAGTCAGTTATTAATCAGATAAGTGTTTTTATTATTTTATTTTTTTACTTTATAGTTGTTGTTTTTTTTATACTTATTTTTGATATGTATATACAAGCTCACGAAGATTATAAGCACCATTCTACAATCACTTAAATCATTTCATCAACTTATTAACTTATATATTTATAGTATTGAAATAAAATAGAAAAAAGAAAAGAGATCATAGATCTGTCATAGATATCATTTCATTCATACTTTATTTAAATTGCCATTTATTTTAAAACTAAGGTTTTTTGTTTTTTTAAAAACTATTTATTGATATTTATATCTGTAAAAATATGTATATATATTTACATCTGAATAAATTATATACAACAAGTAAATTTAAGGAATTGATTTCAAAGACATGTAAAGAACTACCCACTAGTAGCATTCAATAGTTCTACATTAGAAAATCTACTGGCCATCTTCTTTTCATACACCTTGTAGGATTTCCGGGGATGGAGTGTGAGGCAATTTGGGAGACTAGTGAATTCAAGTGGGTAGGGTGCTTACTATGAAATGATAGGTATCTGGTTTTGGCCAAGTCATCAACATATGGAACATTAAGATCTTTATTGATAAGTTTGTTTGTTACATAATAAAGAGTACTGAGGATTTCACGAAGGATTTTGGATTGTAAGAATTGGATACGAGAAGAATTGAAAGGTTTAGTGGAGCCTAAAATCTGAGCTCCGTATGTCCTTAGGGCCTAATTACTATCATGTAAATAAGTCATTTGTGACTTATTGGGAGCTTTGAACGTTTGTCTTGTGAACGTTGGAGTAGTCGGAAACGACGGGCAGTTTCTTGTCTTTTATGTCTGGTATGTATAAATAAATGTTAAAACAGAAACTATTGGATTCTAGAATAGATTTTCTAGTAACCAATCGAAAAAAAAAAATTGTTAATGACACTTCCTTAATGTATTTTAAAGTATTATTAATATGATACTTCGGACTTTATGAGGAAGTGATTTCTGAAAAAAATTGTTTTCTCTCACGGATGAAGAGTCTGTTGATTTAAGAATATATTTACAAAAATAAATGGTTTTACATCTCCAGATGCACCTGATCTAGATTTCCACCTGTAACTCAATCCAACTCATTATCAGATACCATGGACGTCGACTTTATGACTCACAAGAACTGAGAGGACGAGGCAGTTATTAGCAAGTGTTCCAACCGTGACCATTCTAATTGCCCATTGTACTCTGTTCTCAGGACCCAGAGTCCTTACCGAAGTCTGGAAGAAGATCCTCCTTATAACTGGAATATAAGGAATAATTTTAATAATGACAGGAAGTTGAGGAGGAATAACATCAGTGGATATTAAATATGTCTAACGGTAGTACAGTAATATGCACATCTGACATGTTCTTGAAATTTTTAAACATTTGATCCTGAAAATATGTGTCTGCATATACAGAAATGTGATTTCCGAAGGTAAGAAGCAATAAATCCCCAGATGTTTTCTTAGATAAGATCAAATATTCATATGCGAGCTTTTGGTGACTTAGTGAATGTTGAAGTGAATTAACATGATATCTTAGGATTATGGAGTGAAAAAGCTGTCTTGGTAGATCCCAGATTGAGAGGTTGGTATTATTACCCAAGAAAAAAATCTCGATTCTTTCATTATCGCTACAGAATATAAATAGTGAAATATAAATAATATAATAGATAGGTACCTTTTAGGACAATCCTTCTTCCTGCTCTGTTAGAAAACAAAGACTTTAAGCTCCTAAAAAAAACAAAAACCGAACTACACTATTCAAGCTATACGAAATTGATCTATAAACTATTATTCACTAAATAGGAACAAAAGTTGCACTTTAATCACTTTTATAATGATAATCCAAAACACAGATTTTATATAAATTAAATTTAGTCCAATCCAAAATCCATGAAAAAATTCTCAATGTTCCTTACTTTGTTAGAAACAAATTTCCATAAAGATCTTCATTAAGCGTACCTATCCGACTTGGCATAACCCAGATATCTATATTTCCATAGTAAACATTATAACCATTCAAATTCAGTGGTATTGGAAGTTGTTTACCATTCTATTCCCGATAATCCTCCAACTTTTCTGAAAATAAGATGGGCTATTCGTTGTTTTACAAGTAATTGTAGTATTTCTCTGTGTTTGTTTTGATTTTCTTCAAGTTACGAAGTGTTTTAGATTTCATATTAGCATTTTAACTCTAACTCTTAGATAAATTGATCATTTTAAAGAAGTTATATATTATTTATAGACAGCTTTAAAGAAGAATAATTAGTTATAATTTGGAGAGGTTAGGATTGAAGCTCCAAACAGGTAATTAACAAGCTTTATTATAGTTGGTTGCCATGGCGAACAGGGCGAGGCCATGGCCGCCTGACGAGTCTAGTACAGCAGCCAAAAGACAAGCGCTTCCCAACTCTTATGGAAATTTAATTCCAGATCTAAATTTAGACCATTTTCATCCTGACCAAAGGCCATTACTAAATACATCAACTTCTACACATTCTTCATCTGATTCTCCTCCAAAGATTCCACCAATTATTATTTCAAACATAACGAGAAATGAATTATTAACATTTCTCAACTCTCGACCTCATATAACCGCCTCTTTCTCCTCACTACGATCTGGAGACATTCGCCTACATCCCACAAATACTGAAGAGAGAACAGAAATCATGAATTGGCTCACTTCGAAAGAAATCAGCCATCATACATACGGATCCGGACCCAATGATAAACGATATTTCATAACCGGCTTTTTAACTGACTTTCCTCCTTTAGAAGATATTAACAGGACCTTTTGGTCATTCCTGGCGTCAAATCTATACGAAGACTAAAGAAAACACTTTCAGATGGAACCAAAATGGATCTCCCTGAGATTATAGTCACCACATCCCCTTCAGTAAAACCTGAAAATCTCCAGGCTCCCGGATCAGTCAATCGCATGAGATACAGGGTCGAACTACCACGAAAAAGACCATTAGAAGGAATTCGCCAATGTTTTCGGTGCCAATCCTTCGGGCACATTTCCACCTACTGCTTTCGCCCTATTAAATGTGTAAAATGTAGTGGCAATCACGAATTAAAAGACTGCCCTCAAGACTCCCCACTTCGTTGTGCAGGATGTAATCAAGAGCACACGGCTTCATTTAGACAATGCACACGACGTTTGGAATACATAAATGTTGCAAAAAATAAACCTGTCAAGCCCTACAATATCATCTCTACCGCCACCATTATCCTCAGAAGAATTTCCAAATCTTCCACGAACTTCAGCTCCTAATATCGTGGCACCGCAGCCATCTCGCACACATGTTCGCTCAGCGCATTCTCCTCAGCCAGCAGTTTCATTCCTTCAGCAGATAACTCCGATAATACAACAAACCATCACTTCTACGCTTCAGCCCATTGTCACTCAACTCCAGGCTCTCTTAGTAAGCATCCAGCAGCTCTCTGCTTCTCTTCAGCCACTTCTTATCACTCTTCAGGCCTCATTAAATATGGACAATAATGGTTGAGATTAAGGTAGTTAACTTTAATATTAATCATTCTCCTTTCATTCCAGGTATTCACGCCCTTCTCACTTCTGCACGCCCTGATATTCTTATTCTTACTGATACTGGTTCACTTCCCGTAAACACTCGTTTTCTCTCTTATTCTTCCTATCATACGACTGATGTTTCCATATTTGTTCACAATTCCATTAAACATCGCTTTCTTCAAACCACATCCCCTCATCCTTCAATTCAACTTCTGGGTATAATTTTATATGTCAATGGAGTCCCTCATCAGCTGTATGGAATTTACGCTCGTCCCTCTTCTCCAGTGAAACCTTTCACCCAGTTCCTTCAATCTGTTCCAAGATCATCGTTTGTGATAGGAGATTTTAATAGCAGACATCAAATGTGGAATAATATTTCCTCCAATCCGAGGGGAAAAGCCATCGCACAACTTCCAGGAACTATTATTTACCCTTCTTCTCCTACATTTCAGTCTTCTCGAGGCCATGTTAGTACAATAGATTTACTTTATACCCATGCACCTCATCTTATTACTTATTGTTATACTCTTAACAACATTTCCTTTTCAGATCATTTCCCAGTAGTCTATCACATATCCTCTATTAGCACCCCACCCAACTCTTCATTTCATTACAATTATTCTAAAGCTGACTGGATAAGATTTCAATCCTTTCTTTTCAAAAACTCTCCTTCTTCCTTGCCCCCTTTACCTGATATACCAACCACGGCTGATATAGACAACGCAGTTGATCGTTTCACCACTTTGCTCCAAGAAGCAGCCTCTCATTCTATCCCTACTTTCCAACCAAAACCTTTAGTATTACAAACACCTCCGAAACATATTCTTTGGTTAATATCTGTCCGTCATCGTTTGCTAAATAGGTGGCGGAGATGCCATCAACCAGAAGACCGCATTGCTCTCCGTTCTGTTACAAAACAACTGTTACAATTTAATTATTTCATAATTAAATTATCTTACCTCCATCTACAACAATTGCTCAGTTCTTGGATATTTCCCCAGCTCATGGCAAAAAGCCATTATTATACCACTTTTGAAACCTAATAAAACTGGCTTAAATCCGGATCATTACCGTCCCATTAGCCTCCTCTCCCATTTAGGAAAGCTTTTTGAAAAATTATTGCTCCCGCATATTCAAACTCATTGCGATGAACTCTTAATTATCCCTTACGAACAGACAGGCTTCCAACCTCGTCAAAATGTTGTACATTCACTTTCACGTGTACAACATTATGTTACCACTGCCCTTCTTAAAAATCACGCTACTGCTATGATCTCCCTTGATTGTACAAAAGCTTTTGATTGCGTTCAACATGAGAATCTTTTTCTTCAACTTCTTCATCACGAATTTCCTCCTTTCCTCTTTAATCTACTTCGGTCTTATTTCTCAAATCGTTCCTTTTGTTATAGAGTTGGAAACTCCTTGTCATCATTTAAGCCCTCTCGGATTGGTGTTCCACAAGGCTCTGTACTTTCTCCTATCCTCTACTCCATTTACACAGCAAATGTAATCGGCACTCGTTACCCACGCGTCGAAATATCAGCTTATGCCGACGATATTGCGATCTACAGCTCCTCCATCAGCACTACAAAAGCTCTTCAAAATATACAAGCGGTGGCTCAACAAATTTCAGATTCCCTTTCCAATTTGTATTGTATTTGTATAAACCCTTCTAAAACTGACGCCATAGTTTTCTCATTTTCCCGTCAATCCCAAAGGAAAAAGATCCAGCCAATCAAGCTTAATAATACCGAAATTCCGATTGTATCATCTATTAACTACCTTGGTGTTCGACTCGATCGACACCTAACCTTTTCCAGTCATTTCCGTCATCGTCTAAACTTCACTCGACAAACATTCACTTCTCTTTCGCATCTCTTTCGCTCTCCAACTTTATCTGTCCGATTGAAACTTCTTCTTTATAAAGCTATCCTTCGTCCTAGACTTCTTCATGCAGCTCCTCTTTTTCGGCACTTAGTTCAAGATACCATCAATAAATTAAACAGACTCCAAAATAGAACACTAATGACTATACGAAGACAGTCCCCTTGGCGTACAGACCGACTGACTGATTTTGCATCTCGATTTAATCTAGAAAACCCTGTTCAGTACATAAAACGTTGTCACATCAAATTTTACGACATGCTACCTACCCTATCCAATCCTCTTTTTTCTTCTTTAAATCCTCCTTCAAAGCCAACCAACTGGAATGGAAGGACAAATTCCCGTCTTAAAACTCTCTTTTAATTTCTGTTTATTTATTTATTTTATTTTATTTTTTTTTTTTTTCCTCTCTGTTTAATTATTTATCTTTTTTTTTTTTTTCCTTTGTTACTACCTTAATATCAGTGTAACATCGTCACTGAATGTCGCTATTTATCTGTAACACTATGTTTTTTTCTAACATTCAATTACATTAAAACATCCAAAAGGATGATATTTTGTAAAACTCTGTCTAGATACATTTTATTTTAATGATATATGTATCAATGTACTATTTATCTTTTGAATAAAGATGTTTTGAAATAAAAAAAAAAAAAAAAATTTACAAGTAATTGACAATCTAGTATGAGTATTATTGTCTTATTTACTAAATGTATTTTTATTTTATTTTGTATACAGTTATACATTTCAATTAACATTTTTTTTTTCCTCTTTTTACAATTTACGAAATTTACAACTGTACAATATATATATACATCCAGTAAATGTGTTCACAACAATTAAAATAACATGTAAAAACTTGAAACAAACTACTCATCAGTAGCACTTCAACTAAAATTCTACACTAGAAGGTCTCTAGATCATCTTCTTTTTAGACGCCTCGGAGGATTATCGGGAATGGAGTGAGAAGCAAGTTGGGCGACTAGAGGATTAATGTGGTTATGGAGTTTGCTATGAAAGGATAGGCATCTGGTTTGGGCTAAATCAGCTACATATGGGACATTAAGATTTTTCAATACATTTAAAGCAAAAAAATATACATATATATATATATATTTATTTATTAAATATCTTACTCCTAATCTTGAAAATTTAAAGTTTGTTTCTTTTCTGTGAACATGATGAACATGAACATGATAACATTAATAAATAATGAAAATAAAAATTTGAGTAGAACAGCAGCTGCTGACATTTTCTTATACGTTACAAGGATGCTGAAAAAGTTTGATCTAGTGTACTAGGGTAATTTTTTATAAAAGTTTAATATATACTATATTTTCTGTGTGTGCAAGTTTGTAAAGATGTTCCATTTTCAATTACATTACGTAAGGTTAGATTTGAAAGAAAACATGATGCATTAACGATTTAGAGAAGTAGATTGTTGGGGTATGCAGTCATAATAGATACACACCAATTAAAAAATAAGTTTTTTAATTTGTAATACCAACGTTTCAACTTGCATTGCAAGAATTCATCAGGGCTAGAAGTAGAAAGCAAACAATACAATTTAGTCATACATTTTTGTTTGTTTTCTACTTCTAGCCCTGATGAAGGCTTGCAATGCAAGTTGAAACGTTGGCATTACAAATTAAAAACTTATTTTTTAATTGCTATGTATCAATTGTGACTGCATACCCCAACAATCTACTTCTCTAAATATTTAACAGTCAACTATAACTTATCAACATAAGCAATTTAGGAGGAATAAAAATTGAAAAAATTCGTAGGTTATTGCTATACCCTAAAATTCTGCTTTTAAGTTCAGTGAAGATCCTGGAATACATATAGTAAAGGAATAATGGATTTTCACCTCACCAGTTCTTAAGGTCTTATGCCGGGTGATTCTTCTTCTACGTTTGAGATTAAATCAGCTACATTTTCACTATCATTTATTCTAAGAATACAGCATTATATGTTGAATTACGATCCAAATTCTTACCTCCCAAGGAGTGCGATTTTCAGACGTTTCGTTTACTCTTAACTTACCTTCATCCATTCGGATCGTGGAGGTAGCTCAAGAGAAAAGAGTTCCAAACGCTCTGCCTTACAATAACTTTTCCGCATTCTAAGAAAAGAACCTGGCCTCGGGAGAGAAAACAACTGATATAATGGTGGAGGCACTGAGGTGCCTTGCAACAATGGCGAGGAGTCCCGGAGAGAGAAAAACTAGACCGCAGTTGTTACCTGTGCCGTGTGCCATACGTAACTCCATGACAGCCTCATTCAAGGCTGGAGTACCTGGATCCAGCCAGAAGACGGAGAATATGACATTATGTAGGACATCCATCATTGTCGAAGGTGGATCATTTTGGATATGGCGTAATTTTGGTGAAAATCGGGTGTGTAACATGTTTGCAACGGTCTAGGTTATTGAAGTAAATAGATCATTCAAAATCCACGGATGTTATTTCTATAGTCGGGTCATATTGTAGAGGCACTGTTGGTTGGTTTTGATTCCTATTTTTAAGATTCTTCCTCAGTTTCTGAACTGTTTATTGGGTTTTGTGCTCGAGTAAATCTAAACCAATCCAATCAACTGTTGCAGGGTTTTTTCCCTAAATGTTTATAAGCTATATTTAATTTTAATTTTATATTACCTAATTTGAAAGTTTTTTTTGTTTTTTTGTATATTTGTTTTTTTTGTTTTTTGTGTGGGCTAAGAGTCCTTATGCACTCCAACTAGAACAGGAAGGACGGATTATCCTACAGGTTACAAATCTATTCTAACCAGAGTGGGAAGGTCAAGATTCATTCGTGGGCTCGCCACGAAATAAATTTTAACCCGCCGAGGTGGGATTCGAACCAACGACCTTCTGGTCACGAGCGCGCTGAATTTAATTAATGTTTTGAAAGATTCGTAAAATAAAAATAGTTATTTTTTTTTTCCATTGCTTGTGAACTGATTATAACATATATTTATGAGCTAATTTTAATTAAATAACAATATCAAAATTATGAACACTTTAGAATTTCATGGGCACCTGTAATTATTATGTATTATGGTCCGTTTTATTGTAGACTGCGATTACTCATTAGAAAGTAGCTTTCCCAGTAAAGCAACCTACTCAACACTCCAGTACCTTAATTGTGTAGCATCTTCAGCCCTATTATTTTTTTCGTCGTAAATTCTATTAGTTCAGGTAAATGTTTCGGTTATTCATATCAATGCTGTTATTTGTTATTGATTCCAAATTATATGCTAAGGAAACATCATTCATAAAAACAATTTAGATTCTCAATTTGGAAATAATCATAGTAATAAAATAATTTTTTTTGAATGGTCACCTGTGGTGTAGTGGTTAGCATAGCAACCTACTAAACCCAAGATCGCGGGTTCGCAGCCCGGCAGATGACCTTAGGATTTTTTAAAGGGAGTTAAAAATCCTTAGCTATGCCGTCCTTCGGAAGGGACGTAAAATGGGGGTCCCGAGCCTATGCGATGTCAGGTACTCGTTAAAGATCCCTATCCTAATTATACCTGGATAGGCAAAATTTAGGACTCCCACCGTAGCATCGTCCGATTAGCCATAGCAGCATAAAGTGACGTTAAACGAAATAAACAAATAAACAAATTTTTTTTTAAGGAGAAAATAAATTTAGGATTAGTAAGGCTTTTTAGGTTTAATAAATGGTGATTTACTTTAATATATAAAATGATTGAGAAAACAAAATATAAAAGTCAAAAATTATGATTATTAGTTAGATTAATCGTTAAGAAATTAAATTATGATTCCGAAACAAGAAATTAAGCAAAAAATTATGATTCTGTTTTAACATTTCAACCAAGCCTTTAGTCTGCCTAATATCAGATAATAATCGGTAATCGTTTGGCCATCAAATTAATTATATAATATTTTGAAATATTTACATAATAACCTTTGCCAATATGGTTTCAGCTTGAGTTGCGATTTATAATGTTTTTGTTCTATAAAAAAAAAAAAAATGTTTTTATTTATAGACACTGTTAAACCATGAAGAGACGTGCATTTTAGATTTTGAGATGCACCTTAAAAAAGCCATATTAGATGCAGTGTAATGTTTTAAAAAATCGTTAAAAATGTATTATTGAAGTTACATTAATTTTCTTTGTGAAAGAAAAAACATCTCAAATAAAAACATATAAACTGAAAAAAAAAAAAAAAAAAATAAAATGAGAACATCTTTATGTCATTTTAAAAGTTTCAACGTGTTCTAGTATTTTACCTACCTAATGATTGATTCTTAATTTGCTTTCATCAATAATTTAAGTCATTTGATGTTTTAAATTCTAAAATGTAAATTGAGAAAAGCAGTAGATTATAGTTAGACATGTTCATGTTTTATTATTGTTCGCATTCGGGGAGAAATTGAGTTTTTTTTCCTTTTGTATCATTAACATATAAATTTTTCAATATTTTTTGGTGGCTATTATTAATATTTTGACCAGTTATTATTACAGTAACTTAGTTAACTTGTTACTTTTATACACAGTAAGACTTTTAATCAGCGATATCACGCAGTTAAAGTTTATACTCTTGTGTTAATATTAAGTCAAGCAAGGCTCAAAATTCAATCAAATGTCTGTATAATTCTTAAGAGATAATAAGAGTTATAAATAAATAAACGAATGATTCACTATATATTGTATAAAAGTTATTTAAAAAAAAAAGAAAAAAAAAAAAAAAAAAGTATATATACTTAAAGAGATTATTTATTTATTTACTTACATTTTGGTGCCATGTACCACCACATTTGGTTAGAGGCACCATACTCAGGTTCAGAACTATAATTCCTTGTACAGGTTTGTTTCTTTTAAAAATTGAATAATGTGTTTGTGGAGATACGAGTTGTTTCCTAGTAGTGTTGCAATGTCTTGATTCGTCAGGCCGTTATCTTCTCTTTGCTTGTCGTATTTTTGGCATTCAATAAGAATGTGTTCTATAGTCAGATTTACCTGACATTCGTTGCATTTTGGGGGTTGTTTGTCTTCCAATAAGTAACTGTGGGTTAATTTTGAGTGTCCAATTCTTAGTCTTGTAAAGATGACTTGTTCTTTTCTTGGTCCTGGAATTGGTCTAATTTTTTTTAGTTTGTTGTTGCTGTCGGTTCCAAGCCATCTTTCATGCCAAACTATATTGATCTGACGTTTTAAGAATAATTTTAGATCTGTTATAGGGATAGGGATTGAGGGTAATGGAAAGAGGGAACACGCTTCTTTGGCTGCTAAATCCGCTTGGTCATTACCTTCTATTCCTATTCCTATAATTTTGAATTTCGAAATGGATTCAATTAAGTTGGCTATTTCAGATATTATGTAGTTTTTAACATTATGGTTTTTGTTGCTAATGCTTGTGAGAGCCGAAAGTGAGTCAGAACAAATTACGTATTCTTTTTGGTCCATGTCAAGTGTTTTTATATGTTCTAGGGCTAGTTTAATAGCATACAATTCTGCCGAAAAAATAGAAAAGACAGATGGTAATGAGTAGCGTATTACTACTGACCCTATAATCACTGAGCAACCCACACCTTCATCAGTTTTTGATCCGTCAGTAAATATAAGCTGCGTATTTACATAACAGGAAATTGCCTCATTAAAGATATACATTGACGAAGTCTTACATAAATTGTTTTTTAATAATTTAACAAGAGTAAAATTAAATTTATAAGGAATTAATTGCCAGGGTGGAAGTGAGTAAGGAAAAGAGATTTCTATTTTATAGGACATTATTTGAGTTATAATTCTAAAGGAGCAATTATTTCGAATCCTGGAGTGGCCTTTAGTCTTATCGAAGATTGAAGGAAATTATAAGTCCTTCGAATTGATAGAGACCATTCATCAGCGTCATAAAGCAGACTTGCTGTGGGGCTGGTTCTGAATGCTCCTGTCGCGAGTCTGATCATTGAATTATGAAAACAATTCAATTTGTTTAGTAATTTTAAGGAGGCACTACCGTAAAGTGGAGCTCCATAATCCAGAACTGGTCGAATCACGGTACGATATATCTTTAAAAGGGTCAACCTGTCACTGCCGAATGTTGTGTGTGATAATGTTTTTAATAAGTTTTGCTTTTTATTTAATTTTGATAGAAGATAGTCGATTTGAGGTCTCCACGTAAGTTTACTGTCAAATATTACACCAAGATATTTGAATGAGGAAACTTTTTTAATAGTTTGATTATTTATGTTCACTGTGAAAGATTGGTTGCACTTATTTTTGCGACAGAAGTGAGATGAAACTGTTTTCTTGGTAGAAAATTTAAAACCTGCTTCTAAAGCCCAATGTTGAAGCTCTTCAACTGTATTTTGCATGATTGCTTGCCCAAAATTTAAATCATTACATAAAATGTATATCAATAAGTCGTCAGCGCATAAACAGGTGTAAACCGAAGGTTTTATCTGTTCTATAATATTGTTTATGGCTATGTTAAAGAGAGTAGGACCTAACACTGACCCTTGTGGAACACCATTAAAAAGTTCAAAACTTCTCGATAAATTGGAGCCGATTCTAACATTAAATTTCCTATCCTCAAGAAAATGTTCAATAAAATTAAGCATGTTGCCATTAATTTTCCACTCTATTAATTGTTGTATTATTTTAGATTTTCTTGTACAGTCAAAAGCTTTTTCAATGTCGAAAGAGATACATAGTAAGTGCTGTCTGTTTTCAAAGGCTTTTATGATTGCAGCATGAAATTTGATTAATTGGTGATTAGTTGATCTGAATGGTCTAAAACCACATTGATTTGGAGATATTAATTTTCTATTTTCCAGTTCCCAAGTTAGTCTCCTATTAACCATTTTTTCCATTATTTTACAAGGTACAGATGTGAGTGATATAGGACGATAGCTATCAATTTGTTGAGGGTCTTTGTTCGGTTTGAGAATAAATATGACTTCGGCTGATTTCCAGGTATCTGGAAATTTACGATCCTTCCAAAGTCTATTGATTAAGTTTAAGAATATTAAAAGTGTTTGCATAGGTAAATGTTTTATAAAGTCTAATGGAATTTTGTCTGGTCCAGGAGTTTTGGATTTTGTGTTATTTATAGCATGGTTCAGTTCCGATAATTACAATTATATGGTTCTATTTCGAGTGTGCTGGCGGGGTGTGGAGGTAATTGGTAAATATTTTGAAGGTCGTAAGTAAAGCCATGGGAAATGTCAGATAAAAATGAGCCAAATCCGTCCAAAATATTTTTAATACCTATTAAGTCATGGTAACCGTGTTTAAGTTTGGAGGGGAAGCCGTGGAAAGGTTTCCCAGATATTTGTTTAATTTTGTGCCATAGTATTGATGAAGGGGTACAGTATGTTATGGATGAAATATAATTTGTCCATGAATGTTTTTTGCTTGTTTGATTGTCCATCTTGCAAAAGCCCGAGCTTCCTGATATTGCAGATGGTTTTCTAAAGTGGAGTGGCGCTTTAGATATTTTAAAGCCTTATTTCTTTTCTTTATCGCCAAACGACACTGCGGAGTCCACCATGGAACTGGTCTTCTAAAGTGTTTAAGAGGTTTAGATTTAATAACTGTTTGTTCGGCTACTTGGACTAATAAATCAGAAAACAATTTGACATCGTTAGCTGCATCATTACTGTCAAGATATCCCGAATAATATCTTGACAACTCTGTTCGAAGCGCTCCCAGTCGACATGTTTTAAATTCCATTTTTCTCTCCATGTGGGTATTTCGTAAGATAATTCTAAAGAAATGACTATCGGAAAATGGTCACGGCTAGCTAAGTCGTTATGAAGGTAGACAAGAGGCATAATAGGAAAGCTAGGAGAAGTCAGAACTAAATCTAATGTGGACCAAGTTTTATGTGCCCTGCTGTAAAATGTTTGATGGGGTGGGTTGTGAAGTAGAAGACTGTACGTGTCAATCAAATTTTCGAGATCTTTACCTCTTTTGTCTGTCCTCGAATTAAACCATTTTGTGCTATGAGCATTCACGTCACCGGTTAACAGAAATGGACGTGGTAATTGACTAATGATACTTTCTATCTCTGAGTACAAGATATTTTCATTCGGGGAAAGATATAAACTACATATTGTAAAGGGGACTGATAAATGTACCGTTGCAGCGATTGCTTCAAGTGATGAATTTAAATCAATTTGCGAGAAATTTATACTCTTGTTAAATCCTAAAAGTACACCGCCTCGGTTGTTTTCTGATCTACATTTTTGAATTATGTTAAATCTAGATAAAACATTAAAATTAGGTTTCAAGTTTGTTTCTTGGAGAGAAATTATGGCGGGTTTGTAGTGGGATAACAATAAACTAAGTTCTTCGTATTTAGAAAGTAAACCTTCACAATTCCAATTTAAAATGATCATATGAGATTTGTATATTGTTGTCAGTAAATGTGTTATTAAATTGATAAATGTGGATTTACTGTTTTGCTGTCGTATAGATTAAGTTTAGTCTTTCGAAACGTTTCTTGTAGATGGGCTGCTAGGGTTTTACTGATGTTTCTGGCATGCAAGCAGTTGTTTCAGGTGCTATGTAAACTAGTCTCTTTAAGCTAAAGATATGTTCGAAGCCCTTTATTCCAGCGCTGAGATATTGGACTCCTGATAGAAGTTTAACATTTAATGTTTCTAGTAATTCCTCAATAGCAGAGTGGGGGACACTGGGGCAAAGGCTAGATATTATGAACTTTTTGCCGGGATTTACTAATTTTCTAACCACAATTTCTTCCTCCCTTATCTTGATTCTATGATTTTCTAATATGAATTTGTCCACAAGTTGTTTGGATTTAAGATAAACAACGTATCTATTATTTGATATCCTGCCGGCAAAAATAATGCTGGTAGGCCCGACTATTTCTGCAATCTTTTGGACATACTCGAGTTGCGGAACCCCACTAATTGAATTAAAAACTATACCCTGTTCCTTACTTGGATATCGAACTTCCAACGGTTTCGAAGTGACAGCAGCAAAGCTTTTACCTTTAGTAAGTATTCTTGTTGAAGAATTCATCATATTTTCGAGAAAGGAGTTACTTCTTAAGAAAGTTACTTCTATCAACTTTAGATAATATTTTTTAGCTCACTGATCACCATATCACTTAAAGAGATGTGGATTATTGAGTTATGCAGTCATAGATAGCAACTAGAAATAATGAATAAATTTAACGATTTATTAATTTAAATATTATCTTTAATTGCTGTGTATCTATGACTGTATACCCTAACAATCAACATCTCTAAATACTTTTTTTTTTTTTCCAAGCCCCTATGACTAACAAAAGTTTTGATTCATTCTTCATTATGATGATTCTGCTTCTTTTACTGCACCAAGGTGCATATTAAGAGGGTTCTGAAGAGAGCAGTGGTTTGGAGAAAATAGTATTATGAGTCACAATCTAGTGATGGGGCTCACTAGGGTTTTTAGGCAAAGAAATACTTCTCAGTCAATACCCTATCAATATATATACTAATATATTAGAAAATGCAACGATTAAAATCAATGAGTACATCAAAAAAAGTAATTAAATAAATGGATGCAATAAAAAATAATTAAATAAAAAATAAATATATAAAAAAAATCGTAGCTTCATAGTAATAAAATATATTCTGACATTATTGAAATATAGTCACATACATGTGCAGGAACTACTGGTATTAATTAGATGTATTTTTTCTCACCTTTTAACAATTTTTATTGTAAAGACTCTTATGGCTGAAAACTACTTGCCTTTGACTATTTTAATTAATTGCGTATTGTTTGATTTAAAATGTAATATATTTACTACAACGAGATATAGCAAGAAGACCGAAACTGCAAGCTGAAACTATGTGATTTTTTTTGTCGCAGTCAACCCTTCTTTTTTTTATGGGTCTTAGTGTTATCCGATCAGTCTAAAACGAAACCCCGGGCTATGGGTGTTGGCTGAGGGGTCTGAGCATTAGATTTTTGCCACTATAAATTTTATTCGTCTGCTTTCGATGATAGTAAAATTATAGTTATGCATTAAAAAAATTATATAATTTTAATAATTATTGAAACAGGGTAATAATAAAAATAATTATTTTTTATTTTGTCATAGAAGTAATAACTAATAAGTAAGTACTGGTATTAAACGTTATTATTACATACTTTAGGTGAAAATACTTTCAATTTATAATAATATATATGGACATAAGAACGTCATACATAATATTGATTATATTTCTCCTTTTGGTATGCTTTTGTTGTTTTTCTTTTTCTGCGTTACAAGAGCATTCACATTTTTTTCGTGACCCATTTTTTCACCTTATTTATTTATTGTATTTTTTTGACATGGATTTATTAATTTTTTTTTTTACATTTATTGGTTTAATATTTAACCCATTTAAGGCCAAGGCTAGAACTAGTTGAAAGTTTTGATTTTCCTCCTAAGAAATATTTTTAGGGCATTTTAATTTCATGAAAATTTAAAAAAAAAATTTATTGTTCAGCCATAATGGTGGCAGAAAATGTTGAACTCACGCAACATTGGCCTGTAGAATATATTTTTTTAGAGATAGGTTTGATGGTAATATATTTATAAATGCTACAATAATGCTGTTTTATGAAAACTTCAATAGCAACCCTTATTTGAATGAAATATCATTTAAATCTCACTCCTCATTAACGTTGAAAAGTAAGCAATTTTACTATTATTTAATTTTAATAGAACATAAAGTTTATTAAAATTACAGACCTCAAATAATAAGCTGATGTAATAAAATTAAAAAATATTTGATCTTACAAAAATAAAAAAAAATTGATAAATTAATGTTGCGTATATGCAACAGTTGGTGTAAATGGGTTAAATTTAAATAATTCTGTTTACTTTATTTATTTAGAAGAAGGAGAAAATTAATTTTATTCTGGGACAATTTGTCTCCCAAGAATAACATATGATTACAGTACATAGGACAATCATCTGGCTATGATAATTATTAATAATAAATAATAATAATAACAATTGATTAATAATTAATTTATGAGTTAAAAATAAATGAGAAATCTTGTTAAACAATACATCTTTTGTATACTATTATAATTTATTTATTTTTCTATATATTATAAAATATCTCGTAAGAGTAGTGTCTCCTTTATTCTTACAGGAGCTTGTCTCAGAATATTTTTTTCGTGATTCTACTTAGACATGTATGTACATACACATGCATTATCCCTTTTGCCAATTTACTACATCAAACTTATTGAAAAATTATTATTTACTATAAATATCCATCGAAGGCTGCCATATGGCACAGAACTGCCGCTAGCAAAAGCACTATCGGCAGATCTCATTCACTAGATACAGTGGCCTATAGCAGATCGTTTAGCGAAATATGCTGCTTATAAAATGTGATACCGCTGTTCGATAAAGACTCAATTCTATTCATATCCCTTAAGGGGAGCTATCGCTGCTTTTTATAAGTCCTTTAGTGGAGTCATTTGCGACCTCTAATGTATATATACATTTGAGGGGGGGGGGTGCAGGTGTGTCCTGTAATGCAATTTGAGAAATAGCTAAAAATTTATTTATAGAAAAAAATATATTTGTTAATCTACGTCTATTTTTAAGTGATAAATCATTATGCTGTGTATTAAATATTTATATTATGTTAACAATCGTTCATATATTTTTGTACTAGCGGTGTCATAACAGACATCGGAAGTTTGATTCCGATAACACTAACAATAATTGCCTACAACCTGAAACTGTAATCTGTCGCAACTACTGAAATAACAGAAAATTATTTTTCTATAAAAATATATTTTTAAACTGCCATGTCTATTCCTTAACTTCTCCGATGGTTTAATTATATGCCACCTTGCTTTTCTTTCTTACCTTTCCATCTTATCCTTCTCATTTTCATATATTTATTTAAATACTAATTTATACCTTTTTTATTTAAAAAATCAGTTTTAAAAATTGTTTTTAAAATTCAATTGGTTCACTCGATTATAAATTTGAATTAGTCAACCAAAAATAATTCAATTAAAAATTGTATCTTACAACTACATCTTGCTACTATTTTATATTCGATTCTGTGATTACCACTTTAGATCATTATTTTTGTTCTCTGACCAATGATCAACGAGATAATCTGGTCAACAAGATTTGCCTATAATCAATCCTTACCTTTTACGGATTTTTAAAGAACAGCAGAAAGTAAAATATTTTGTTACTTATCTCTTTCAGGTTTCTGAGTATTAATTATGTTTTCAATAAAAAAATGATTAACTAAAAAAATGCTTCATAAAATTTGGAGCTTTTATATTCCAAACCCCCAAAACCAAAAATACTACCTACATTCATGATCTACTTACCCTGCGTTCCTCTATCTACCTCTTAAATAAAAGGACTCAGCCTATCGGTTTTTATATCAATCTCACGGAACTTCTTCAAAAAATATTTTATCATCCGTGCATCCTCATTTTAGACTTCATTATCCATCTCCATCCGTAAAATCTCTTCAATAAACTGTTTTAAATATCATTTATATAACCATATCTTCAATCACCAATCTTCGTAGCAAATGTGAAATGTAAATATGATTAAGATTTTTTTCTTATACATGTACTTTTATATGAATGTGTGAGTGTTAGCATATGCGTATGTGTTTGTATAAACTATTGAAGATTACCATTATAATATCTATGTTGATATTATGGTCCCACAATAAAGATTTGTTGTCCATTAATTGTTTCTTGTTCAGTAATTGTTAAGGAAATCACGACCAATTCATGTACAAGAATATGACGTGGTCTTTATGTCTACTCAACTAATAGGTTTTTCCTCCAACGGAATTATGAGCTAGTTTGCTTGTCTATTTAGGCTTAACGTACTTATGTTCTCCAACTAGGACAGTAAGGACGGTTTATCCCACTGGTTACCAACCCATTCTAGCCATGGTTGGTGGTTTTACCGCGAAAAAAATTTTAACCCACCCAAGTGGGATTCGAACCCACGACCTTCAGTACCAAGGGCGCTAAGACTGTCGTCCTAACTCGCTCGGTCATCTAGTCCCCAATGAGCTAGTTATCCCTTTGATGGAAGCTGTAAGAGCCACTAAGTAAGTCTTCACAATTGAATTAATATAAATTATTTTGTGCCTACAGCCATTCTATAACTCGAGCCCAGGGATTAGGAGTGTCTGTCCAACTCCTTACAGGCCCGAACCTGATACCATTCAAAATTTCAGAATCGTCTCCAATGTGTCCTGTTCTTCGTGATGTAAGTGACAACTGCCAACGCACTATTCCTTAGATTTCGCTGGCTCCAGATAAGTAAAAAAGCTTGGTAGAAGCGTAAATTTTTTTACAAGTTTTGTTTTGATTTAGGAATCATGAGAAAGTTCGGTTTATGAATCAGATCAGAACGAGCGGCTCATCTTTGGTTTTTGTTTATGATTCACAAGATTTGCTCAAGATTCACAAGATTTGCTCAAGATTCACTGCTGCTTACTAATAATTGCAGAAGGGTATATTCGATGTACTGCTAATTTCTTTTTTATTTATCTTGTACGGTATGGATTGATATTATTATATAATTAATTCTTACATATTGCAGAATGTTGTATTTAAAGCAATTTAAAGTAAAAACTATAGATTTATAGTTAGTAATCTATGACTGGTAAACACAACTCACGGATAAGAATGAAACTAAAAATAGGAAAATAATACAGAGAATACCTGTTTGTTAATTTATTGTTTAAATTGTAAAGTCAGCTCAAATACGTTATTACAAACCGCGGCGGAGACGCAGACTATCGATTAGTAAAAAAGGCTTATCGATAGTTTGCAGTTATTATCCGATAAAGTGTTATCATTAGCTTTATCTTCAAAACAGGAACATTTGATAATATTTATCTCCCAGGCCAGGTAAATATGAACGGTAACTCTCCCCGGCAATTTTAGTCAATAGCCCTACTTTTTGGTTAATCAGTGCTGATAAACTTTGACGAAATTAAAAAAAAAAATCTTAATATGGCGGGACAATTGTTTGCATTGCCACTCATAATAGATTAAGTTATTATCTCGTGAGCAGTTTTTTTTTTTACACAAAGTTTACAGTAATGAATATTGTGAAGGTTTTTGGCAAAGCTCTTGGTAGAGCTCCATTGTAACAAATACATATTTTAAAAAATGCGGTTTGTTCTTAGTTTAAATAAGAAATATCATAGCCGCAATGGATGAGCAAAACGCGGATGGTTCCACATACCCTAATTGACTAATGGAATAGGGCATGACCATTTTCCTAGCATCTTTACAACGTAATTCCTAACGTACTTGCGTATTAATACTGCGTGACAAGACAAGCATGCTAAGGAACAGTGTAGTATAAATTTGTAGTTATTATTGTTGATCGTTTCTCATCCACTCAGGACTTCCGTTATGTCTTCTCATCCAATTTTATGGCTCATTCTGTTTGGAACAGGAGTGCCTCTTCCATTTTTGGACGCTTTTCTCCTTTTCCAGGAAAACACTTATTGGATTACCCGCAGCTTTACATGGATCGGTCTGCGTGTCATATTCCTAAACACTCAATGGAGTCATGGTACCTATGGTAACTATACCAAACTCACCATTTGTCGTGGTCCATCAGAATAATAACTATCTTTCTAAACCTTTACAACCGCACAATATCATAGCCGCAATGGATGAGCAAAACGCGGATGGTCCCACACACCCTAATTGACTATTGAAATAGGTCATGACCATTTTCCTATCATCTTTACAACGTAATTCCTAACGTACTTGCGTATTAATACTGCGTGACAAGACAAGCACGCTAAGGAACAGTGTAGTATACATTTGTAGTTATTATTGTTGATCGTTTCTCATCCACTCAGGACTTCCGTTATGTCTTCTCATCCAATTTTATGGCTCATTCTGTTTGGAACAGGAGTGCCTCTTCCATTTTTGGACGCTTTTCTCCTTTTCCAGGAAAACACTTATTGGATTACCCGCAGCTTTACATGGATCGGTCTGCGTGTCATATTCCTCAACACTCAATGGAGTCATGGTACCTATGGTAACTATACCAAACTCACCATTTGTCGTGGTCCATCAGAATAATAACTATCTTTCTAAACCAAACAAGATCCAAAGAGATCCCATCACTGCTTTCTCAGATGCGTCACTAGTGTAAAAATCCATTGGAGGCTGAGTTAATTGGGATAAGAAATTTCGAAACTAGAGGATTAACTTAATTTTGTCTAGCTGAATCCTATGTTTATGTTTCGCAAATTCTTGTTGAATAGATCCTCTACCAAGGACTTCATTAGCACCGTTCTTCGATTTTGATTCTTTACAGCATGCTAAAACGGAAGAAAACTGTTTCTAAAACAATATTTGCTTCATAACTCTCGGCAATATGTCTTTAGGACCTTTTGACGACTGCGGTTTGTTTCTGTCACCTATCATTAAACATATTGCACATTTAAACACTTTACAATCATGACTGAAAATACCAATGAATAAATAAAAAAAAAATAAAAAATTGTATGGAACATTGAATGTGGCTAAGACTCCTGGAATCTTGGAGAAATTTTAGTTCCTATATTAATTCTGATGGTTCAAAAACTTGATCAACAACTCATCTAAAAATATAATACAATATCTTGGAGTTCTTAAGGGTAAGGAGAGTGTGTACTACGGGACTAAGCTGAGTATACTAAAGTTAGTATAGGAGAGTGAAGTTGGGAGTAGGTTGGAGCTGGGAGTTGGGGTCTATTGTACCTACCCTTCCATCTCCCCACAATACGCCGTCCCCCCCTTGGGGTGCGCAGTCGTTTTTATGCGTCTCTCAGCTTTACCGTTACGAGGATTAGAAGATAGCATTGTATCCCGCTATCTAGCTATCTATCGCGGAAAAAAATATACCAAAATCTTTTAGGGAAATCCGTTGGGGCTATTAGGTATGATTCATTATATCTTTTAGGGGGGAGGCGCAAATATGTTATGGTTTAGCGAAAATCCTATTTTCATATTATTTATCTGTATCTTTAGCAAGCCGATACTTGTATTTAGCTATGAAGATAACACCCTTGTTAATGAACACGCATTTTAGGCGTAAATAATTAAACAACCTTAATGCATGATGTCTAAGGCCTCCATTTCCATGAAAATAATAATAGTAGCTCTTGATATTTTTATTTGAAATGAAAAAAGCAAAAAAATAAAAATAAAATAAATGTTATTTATATAAGTCTACTACAGCAAGAAAGTTTCTAATGACTAATAATATTATCAATATTCGTTACAAATCTCAATTAACGAATACTTACATATTACCTTAGAAAACAAATAATATACATCAACTTCAATAAGAGTATGAATTTCTTAGAAATATGTAAATTTTCACAACCTGAAACCTACCTTTATACCAAGACATTTTGTATAAAATATTTTTAGATAGAGTTTTTCCAACAGTATGAATTATTTAGCATTGGTTAAGTTTCCCAATAGTAAATTATTTCCTTACGATTAATTTATCTTTGCCCAGTTATAGTTTCTTTGATCTGTTGTTTTCAATAAACAGAAATTTTATAATCATAAGGTATAGTTGACTGTGATATATATAGGAGATGTAGATAATTAGGGTAGGCAGTCATAGATATTCAACATTTTATTTTGATCTGCTGAATATCTATGAATGCCTACCCTAATTATCTACATCTCCTAGAAATTTTATATATATATATATTTTTTTTTTTTTTTTTTTTTTTTTTTTTTTTTTATATTTTGTTTATTAGTTTTATTTAATTAGTCCTTGAGAAACCATCAATAGTTGATAACAACACTACAAATCACAATTAGGCATGTGGTTCAGCAACACCGTACGCTCTTGATTCGTGTAAAGATTTACGCTTAGACCCTACGTTTTATAGGCGTAGTATGCTTTGAAAAATAGATGATAACTGATCTTGAGAGAGCCACAACGACATTATTCGGCCGATAACATAAACAAGACTGTCTGTGGATAGCTTACATAGAAATTGGTGAAAGGTATTAAAAATCGTAGTTGTTTATTAACTTTCCAGAACTTTACTACACCTCTCAGGCGTTTAGTGTTATCTCTATGTCATTAAATTGAATGTTTCTAGCTTTGCTGAGATAGAAAAATAAAAAAGATTTAATATACTATATATAAATTGAAAGAAGTATAAAACTACTTATCTACAAGTAGGATAAAATCGTCTCTTAGCACGTTCAACATTTCAAACAAGTAACGTTGTGTCCTATAACACTAAAAATTCCATGGATCATTGCTATTTTAAATTTATAAATTAGATAACTGAAGCTTTAATTTTAGAATTTCCCCAAGTCGACAAAGGGTATGACACCTAATTTGCATTTACGAGGAGGTTCTTAACCCAGATTCAAAGCCCCGCTGATAAAAGCGCCTTCCCTATGAATTAAACTTCAAAGGGTATTGGGATTCCCATAGTTTATATATTATTATTTATAGCATAAATTGTATATACGTAAATTATATAAATTCAATTCAAAGTTAAGTAGTAGACAAATCCTGGTAGAAGCTTTTGAAAAGTATAATTTTTTCCCAAATGAAACATTAATACAAATGGTTTATTTTATTATGTGTAAACCAGAAATAATATTAAATTTGACTTTGTTGTTATTTTTTTCTATTACAATTTTTATGTATGAGTAGAGCAACTTAGCTATCATTTTTTAAATATATTTATTCTTCAGAAGGGTTAGCTACAAAAGCAATATTATTACTATTTTCTTTAGTCTCTCTATTATCTAAATGGTTAGAATTGTATATTATTTTAAAGTAAATTAAATATCTTAAAGTATGCATTTTATTTGTTTTGTTACTAAGCCCCTGATTGAAATTATGTTAAGTGATGCCAAATTTCTCTCTGAATTTCATATAATCTGTGTTTTCTCACATGTATATTAGATCTTATAAAAGTCCGGCAAATTCAATGCCCTTGCTTATAAATCAGGAATTTTCAAAATTTTTAAAATATTTCAGTGTTAGAGACATTCCTGCTTTAGAGGACCGAAAATGGGAATATCTGTTGACTGAACACAATAGGCAGAGAGGGACACACAGTCTAGGCGAGTCCCCTAAAGCCAAATCAACAGGGGAACACAATACAGGGGGAGGGGGGAGCTTTTGTATTGCTACCTAGCCATTACTGATGCACGGGGCAACCGATCCTCGATTCCACTTTCGATTTAAAGCCTTCATTGAAACATATCTAGAAACCAGGAAACTATTCAGTCGGTTTTTCTCCCCAATTAATCAATTACTGGTTTCATTCACTAGATAAAAAATAAAAATTGGTTCTTGAGGAATGAAAATGAATAAATCTTGTCAGAAGAAATGAATTATTCTTGTCATTGACTACCACACTGAAATCAATTTTTTTGATGTTAATTTAGTTTTTGCATATGTTCTGGTCTTTGAACAATACCCTGCCTCGAACGCCGTGGTAATTTTCTTTGCACCTTGGCCTCCCTAAATGCACAAGAATAAAACTACTCTAAGATCGCGTGTTTTCTTGATGATATTTAATAGCGTAAAAGCAATGTGTGATCAATTGGAATAACGGTAAATATTATCAAAAAAGAATGGTTTAATAACGGCTTATTATAATCAGTTAACTTATACGTATATTGCCCAATAATCCCACTTTGAATTTCAGAAATAATAAAAAAGGAGATTTAAAATGAAACGACCAAGTGCAAACGAAAATTAAAAAAAAAAAAATTTACTCTATTAACGAAGAGTTTTGGTAAAATTCTAAAATTTGTTTTGTTGATCACATGTTTTCCTATTTAATGAAGGAATTATATATAATTTCAGAAAAAATACGCACGGATTCCATGGACACCTTTGCAGAATGAACGAAGATCGACTTACAAATAGAATTTTTACATAATAAGCTGAAACAAATTGAAAACTAATTGGCTAAAAGAGACTCAAAATGACTTAGATCAATACAAAGTTTCAGGTGGAAGAAATTATTAATAGACAAGAATTCCGTAACTAATAGAAAGAAATAGACAGAAGAAAGAAGGAAACAGCACAGTGAGTTGATAAGGAGGTTTTAGGAAGACAAAAGGGACAAAAATGGGAAAAATTTTGTTTGGTTTTTTACGCACTCCTTAAGTGGAATAATAAGAAATAATAATAATAATATTTATATATATAATTAATTTTCCGCTGTGATAACGCAAAAAAGAAAAACTTTAATATTTTGTAAGAGCCGGAGTTGAGGAAATATTACACTTTATAAAAATTCAGCCTCAAAACAGTATGAATGAAGACATCAAAAAGGGGTAGACGTGAGGTCAATGGGAGTATCCCAAGTATTACCGACCCCCATTCCTTGAATTTTATTCACTCATTTAAGTAATTTTATTTATTATATTTTGCTTACTGCTTTACTATTAAAATGGTCATTAAAGAAATTTTGGGCCAGCATATTAGATGGCTATTTAATATTAGATCAAAATCATTTTCAAAAATGAATACTTATACGAAATGTTTAAGAATAAATATTAATTAATATATTTAACAAACATTGATTTTCTCCTTCTTTTTTTTTTTTAATACATACATTATATCTACAATGTTGGTAATAAATTCGCAAATCGTTCTGAAGTTCCAATCGAAAAAAAAAATCAGATACTTTGTAACGTACCCGATTTATGACTGTCAGTGCAAAATGTACCTGTACTATACAGTATTATACCATACGATTTATAACTATTTTTATTTAATAATTTTTTTTTTTAGCTATCAATTTTTATAATGGATTTAATTATTATTTAGGTGTATAGTTTCGAAACCGAATTCATAATCTGAATGAGGATTTGAACCGGATCATTATGAAATTGATAACGTTTAAAAAGATAAAGTCTCCGTCTCATCCCTATAAGAGATACTGCCTAAATATGTACTTGGTAAATCTGATTTTTTCAAACGCAGCGCCTAATGTTTGCTGAGCATGAGAGCTAGTTACACTTTATCTGTGTGTGCCTACCTTGACAGATAACTCACACGGGCAGGAAGCTAGCCATCGTAAACCAATGTTGGTTCAGTGTTGTCACAATAGGCGTACATGTTCGTCAACGTGTCTCTTGTCTTGAATCGGTAACACGTGTGTTCGCGGTGTACCCGTCAGTACCGAATGTCCAGTGTTGAGTGCGAAGTGCAAAGTTTGTGAAGTTCCATGTGTTGTGGCAATTTGTGACATTTCTATTAGCTATTGTGATATTGTCATATATATTTTGATATTTTAATAATTTTGTACTAATGTTGGGTTGAGTTATGGATCTATTGAATCTGAAATTTATTTGTTAAGTGAATACCATTTTGTAAGTGATGGATTGTAATAATCATAAATTCGCATAAATCATGTGCAAATTTGCAAACTTTTTTGTTAATTGAATGGGTCCCCCGAAAAACGTTCTAAGCGACAAACAAAATTTTAAGTAATCAGTGAAAGAAAATCATAATTTAAAGTTCTTGTTAGTTTTGTAAGTTAGATTTTTTTTTTTCGCCTTGTAATTTGTTATATTTACATATATTATAACATAATGGATTGTTATATTATGCTATGATGTACTATTTATAATACATTTAAAAACCTTTAAAATCACCACATCGGAAATTTTGTCGCTTAGAACGTTTCCCATTCAATTATTGTAACATCAATACATATTGTTAGGTAATTTAAAAAAAATAGAACTTGAACATTGGGTAATTATTAACATTAACATTCGAATTAAATATATTCGGTTATAAATAAAACTCCCATCTCTTATAATGCGTTATCGGAAGTTGATAATATTTATTTAAATCTAAAACGAAAAATTCGTTTGTAGACGAAAATAAACCCAAGCAGGGATGAAAGTATATAAAACGTAACATGAAGTAGACTGTTACATAAATTACACAAAGCTCTTTTTTTTCAGAGGCTAATTTCTTTTTAGTTGCCAGTTCACTGGCATTCAATTAGTTTGCAAGGTTAAAAGCAACATGTTCGATTAGGTATGAAATTTATTATTTATGTATAGATATATGCAAAATAATACAGCATTACGTCCATTAACCATAATTTTATTTTTAATGTAAGGTGTTAACTATTGATGGATGTTATATTGTAATGTAGGAATTCGATGGTTTAGTAGAGAATTACATCCTCCGAATATACATTTTGAATTTTGTAATTAATTGAAAGTTACGATTCGTTATAATTGTTGAAATATATAATTTTTAATTCTTACTGATATTTCGTATCTTATTCATTAGTGTGTGGACTCTTTAACAATTAGTTTCATTAGAGATATTTTGTTATATCTCTGATTGTCGATACGTTACCTTAACAAAACCATTTTTTATATTTCATATACTATCCATACCCCTGCTATATAATATAGGTAGGAAGGTAACATCTCCCTTATAATTTCTTAACATCTTCAAAGGAGCCGTACAAGATTAGAATTTGTCAGATTCCATGAAATATTCCATATCCATTTTTTGTTCTGAATTGTCTATCGTATTATGCTAAACATTTTTGTAATTGATGCCGATCCATTTTCCTTAGCGGCTTTTTCTATTGTTATTCTATTTCTATTGATCTCCGAGACTCCTAGAAATGTTCTTCCAACCATGGTATTAGCTAGCTCATTCCTCCAATGATGCGGTCAAAGAAGAACCGCAAAATGAAATCTCCAATACTTGTACCAAATGAACACTCTTAAGTATATAAGACACCTCTATTTTTGTTATACTTAGTATTGTGAAGCTCAACTTTAAGCATCAGCCTTATACTTCTAATATTGAGTCAATTTTAAGCAGGCTGCCTATTTAATTAATTTAATTTAATAGACCCACTTGGATGTATATTATCGGATCGCTGAAATCATCATTATTTGTCTATTTTAAAAAAATGTAACTTCTATTAAACGACAACATAACTACATTTTCTAATTATATTATAATAACTGTCAAAAATAATAAAAGGTTTTGAAGTGACAATTAGTTTATTGTTTAAGTTCCGTGGGTCAATCCTGTCTCACATGATATTACAATTATTAATTTAATGCGTTTGCGGGTTTTTTTTTTAGTTTTTCCAGAAAGGAGATTGGTGCGGATATAAA
Source organism: Euschistus heros (assembly GCA_003667255.2). Taxonomy (NCBI): domain Eukaryota; kingdom Metazoa; phylum Arthropoda; class Insecta; order Hemiptera; family Pentatomidae; genus Euschistus; species Euschistus heros. The sequence continues at coordinate 704,731 of RCWM02000426.1, read as the reverse complement.
ACTAAAGTTAGTAAATAATAAAAAGTTTCCTTTTAATTTATCAGGTCTTTATTATTTTTTCTTCTTAAATTCTGCGCTTACAAGCAATGATATATCACCCATTTTGTTTTCACTGTTGCGTATATGTAACATTAATTTAACATTTTCATATTTTTTTTTTTATTTTCATAAGTTAAATTTTGTTTCTAATTTAATACTCCAGCTTATTATTTGAAGTTGTATTATTTATTGTTCTTATATAAGATGCTTTTTAAATTCATTGAAAAGTAATAGTATAATTGTTTATTTTTCAGTGGTAATGAATAGTAGGATTTAAATGTTATTTTCAGCAAAATATGAGTTGCTACAGTTAAATTGTATGAGCAATGAGATGCTAAATTACACCCCAATTTATTGAAAAAAAAAATTAAAATTTTGATTTTAAGTAAGGGTTATTATTGTAGCATTTATAAATATATAACTTTACCTATATCTGAAAAAAAGGTATTCTAAGGGCCAATGTTGCGTGACCGCAACCTTTTCTGCTTCCATTACAGCATTTTTTTTTTTTTTTGTTTTTTTTTTTTTTTTTTTTCATTAAATTAAACTACCGTAAAAGGAAAAAATCAAAACTTTCAACTAATTCCAGTCTTAGTTCTAAATATGTTAATATTATCAATAATCTTTATATGGTATTATTTTTTAACTCTGTCAATTATTATTATTATTATTATCAACATGAACACAGGTTTGAATGTCCATAAGGCAGTTAAGATACGATATTAAAACGTAAGATACGTATATTAAAACGGGCAATCTTTATAGACTAAAGGAAAATTATAATGTCCGACAGGTGCGACTTTCCTATATTTATAATAATATATAAATGTTGTTCAATATGAGCATTAATTAACAATTAATTTGGCCAAGTTCATAAAAACGATGCCGTTGAATTAGTTAATATATTTTGTTCTACAGGGTGTTTCAGGTTGATTTTCATTGTTATAAAATTTTTAGGTATAGTAAATTAATAGAACTTATTTTATTTGTTCCAACCACTTTATTCATTAGATTTAAACATTAACATTCATATTAAATGTTGTTCAAAGTGATTTCTTGAGCATTGAGACCGGATCGGCATCTTTCTTCAACATTATCAGTGGCAGAGCGACACTGTATATGTTTTTTGTTTCATAAGATTGAGGTCCTTAGTTCAAATTTTCAGTTTGGCTAGATAGCCCTGAAACACCCTGTATGAATTCAAATTCGTTTTGCTTTAATCGGTTATTTTCCTGTATAAAGAAATAGGTAATTACTCCATTTACTATGCTCTTGTATGGCATTTCATAGATGTATGTTTGTGTGTAAAGAAATAAAAGTAGTGAAATGTATAGTAGTAGTGGAAGATGTTCAAATAAAATTTGAAATATTGCTTTCTACATCGAGATGTACTGACTATCCGTTGCAGAAGGTATAATTTTGGACAATAAGAACCCTGTAGAGATTGATGAAGGCAAGAGATATTTAGCAGTAGCTGGTGGAAGATTGATTCCCGACCCGACCCGCGGACTAGGGAAATGGTCTTTTTTTTTCTATTTTTTTTTCCCCTTTCTCTTCTCTTTCCAATCGGCCGAGTGAATGAGTTAAGGAACGTCGGGGTGGTGCAGGTAGCCGACGGGTCTGTTCCTTAAAAAATTCTTGGCAAAAACCCCTTGAATATTCACATATTGTCGGGCATCGACCCGCTAATAATTCGATCAGTATCGAACCCTGGGACGACAAAGCTCAGGTAGGTCCTTCGTTAGCCAGGACATCTTGGACATTGCGCAAGGAGTCCTGCGGTCGGCTTAGTGTCCATTGTCGCAGAGTGGACAGGACTCCCCCGGATCATCCCCCCGAGGCCGTTAGAGCTGGATTGAAAATGGTCCCTGGTCTTCTTGTCACTTAGTCTTGGACGCTGTAATCCATGAATATAAGAGGGCAGAGTTTAGTGCAGTTAGCCTTGAGTGTAGTAAATAAAATCTTTAGAAATAAAATACTTTTTTTTTAGTCGGTGAAATGAACTATTGTAAATGATACACAAAGTTTAATTTTTTATGCTAGTCGTTTATTTTGTGATAACAATTCTGTTTATAACGATTTCTTGTTAATGTTTTTTTTCTTATTTCAAAGATCTATGAAAGAGATCAAATGAATTCTTTAGACCAATTCGTTTTCAGAAGATACTATAACTAATTTCAAAATAATTAAAACATCCATAATTCTGTAATCATCTACAAACCCAAGATTATCCATTGACAGTTTCTATGATTCCATACCTTGAAATAAACGTGTATAATTCTCAGTTCTTAGTATTCTACTTTTATTATCACTTTGACTGTAATTGTATGGTTAGAGGAGGGCTTTATTGTATACTGCAGAAGAGTTTAGTTTTATTCTGTGATAGAGAAATCTTAGAGGTTGCCAGAGCTCTCATGTCTCGTTGTTGTAACTACTACGTTATACCATTATATAATGGTTGTAATTATGTCTCTTAGTTTGTAATTACAAACCATGAGACATCATTATTTTATTTTCCATCGCTAACTCATTCTTGATATCTTTCTCTCCCATGTCCTTAGTACCAGAACACTTCTCTGAAATTTTAGAAATGATGCTATTTATATCAACTGATCTAGGTGCCAGGATTCTATGCGTTAAAACTGGATAACATTTTAATGCTATACATATTCTTCATACTATTCATCGTTTATCTTTACAGGAAATAATAATCATAAATTAATATTTAAAAGAGAGTGATGCTTCCCCGATCTAATAGTTTCTATGAACTTATTTTTAAACAAATCCATCCAAGATATTCTGTTATTTCAATTATTCCTTTAGAAGATACTTGTTGTTTATACTAATGAAGTAAAAACCGTTTTGCTTAAAAGAAAACTTTATCTAATAAAATAATTTGTCAATTCTAATTTAAATTCACATGTTTATAGTATTAGCATATACCAGTGTGAAATAAATAGGCCGAAAATTAACAATGCTTTGAAGACCTTTAAAACTGTCAGTATTGTTTTCCTATGTTAAGGAGGTGAGGGGGAAAATCTTCAGTGAAATAAAAAAAATAGAAGTTTTAATATTATCATTTATTTAATAATTATATAACTAAAAATATAAATTTCGGAATCCAGTTTATATTTAAGTTTGAACTTTCATATTAAATTAGTTTTGTTAACTTTCACTCTTTTCAAAATAAGGTTAGGGTCAGATAAAATTTCTTATGGAAACTCAACATCTAGGGCGTTTAGCGTTCGTTCTTCAATCTACTCTATATTCTTCCGTTCTGTCCTTCAATTATTTTTTTAGTATTTTTTAGATCGTTATTATTACCACCTTATATTATTACTATTATCACCTGGAATAGTTTGGAGGTTTCTTTGTAATCTTACTTCCTGAAAATAATTATCCCACTGAGGGCAGTCCTCTAGAATGAGTCCAATCGTTAATTGTATATTATTGCGTGTTACGCAAATCGGTTGGCTGTCCTTTGTTATAAGATAACAAAAAGTAAAACACATGCAATTTGCCATTTTCATAATACGTATGAATACATTATAAAACAATGTCTTTTCTGGAGACTTGTTCATTTCCATATAATAGCACTCTTCCTCTGAAGAAATGTGTTATATACAAAAGTAATGAGCTCAGAAAAGTGTTCAGATTTCAGAACCTCCTTTTTCACAATTGGTGATTGATCGACAGAGCAACTTTTTATTTATTTTTTTTTTTGTTTATAAATTTTTGTAATATTTATGTGGTTTATTTGCTAGAAAAGTTATTTTATTTTGTACAATCAATAGAATCTTTATTTGGTCTAATATAGGAAAATGGCAAAGTAATCTTAACCATTTGTACAGCTCAAAGTTGGAAATAGATTTGTTATGTTGAAAAGTTTTGGTTCCATGTAAAATAAAAATAACAAAATACTTTGTGTATTCCAAGCTTACTTAATTTACTTGTATAATAATAGTTTATTTGGAGGCTGGTTTAGGCTAAAGATAAACTCTTATGCTCAAGCGAAATAAGGCCTTACCATTAATTCTAGCAAAATGTCTTTAAAGGTAGTAATTAAATAAAAATGGCCGTTACGAGGTGACTGTTCTGATTTTCTTTTCTCAAAATTCAAAAAACGTTCGGACTATATTTTTTTTTTTTTTTTAATGAATAGTATTTAAAAAAATAATACTTGTCCTACTTCAATCCATAACCTGTTTTGGCCTAAGTACTTGATAAGTACTACATGTTTAGCGGTTCTGTAACCAGCTGATTTTGTCAGGATCATACTCAACCGCTTTAACTCATGCAAGGTAATCTAATAGAGGCTGGGTGTGCCACTGGAAAATTTATCTAGCACGGATGAATACCACAAATTTTAATCCAATGCAGACAAAATCATCCTTTTAGTACTCAACTACAGTGTCAAACGTAATTTGCCATTTATTCTCAGCGATCTTCCGTAGTGAAGATATTTATCTATCAATATTTATCTCTCTCTCTCTCTCTCTCTCTATATATATATATATATATATATATATATATATATATATACTGATATATATAGAGATAGATAGATATTTCCACAAAAGCTCTTCATCGTTTTCTAACGAAAAATGTGAAAACAACTTTTTTTATTTTATTTTGAAATGTATTGTTCTGTAATATCAGTAATGATCTAAAATGATTAATAATCATTTCATGGCTTATAATCGTTGAATTATTCACTTATTTATTATGAGTGAAGCACTCAATTTTTATAATTCAGAGCTCTTCCATAGGTTTACTATGACAGGGAATGATTCAGAGAATGCTCAAGTCCATTTCGTCATCGGAGAAAATAATCTTTTTCGTCTTTATTTTTCTTAATTCACAACTGTCAAATACATAAAATGACAACCAGCGAATAAGATGGACTGTAAAACAATGAGAAGTTCTGGAATAAGAGACATGATGAGGAGCATTGCCTAGCGGCACCTTCGTCTCTCTTGTTAATCATTTAGTTTTATTCAAGGAGATCCCTCATCCAGCTCCTTTTCAACCTTCTGCAGATATTGTTGGACATCATTGTTGTAGACATGTCATGTATGAGTTTGTTGGGATGACCTTTAAGTCTAATGTGAAATCTTTTGTAGTAGGTCTGTATGTGTTTTTTGATGGTAGGCATTTGTAGATCCGTGTACAGAGTTATGTTACTTATATACTAAACGTTTTTGCCTGAAAAGTTTTTAGTTTTTGCATATGCGTCGTTTCGGTAGTTCCGTGAATTTAGAAAATTATAGTAATTATTTAAAAAAAAAATTAAGATGTTATTACATAAATAAATATAAAGAAAATATTTATTATTTTATTCTTAAATTATATTTCAGAAATGAAGCATTTTTTAAATATTATATTGAAAAAAATATCATGGATCCCAGTACTTCTGTAAAATGAGGAGATATGGCGGTTATTACACTCCAACAGTCAGTTTTTTTCCCAAATAAGGATGCCTATATTATAGAGGCTGAGTGTGCCCCAGAAGGGTCTCCCGACTTCGAAGTCGATTCACGTTTGAATGTAAATTAACAAAATATAAATTTTCTACCTTTAGCTGAACTTGAAACTTGGGTACAGTAACTAACTAGTCCAGTGCATTACCAACAGAGCTACCATACTCTATCCCTTTTAAGTTGTAGTAAGGCTAATTATATAAATCCTAATAAAACTATAATTTTTTGGGGTCATTCTGTCATAGAACTAAATCTGTTTTTTTTTTTTTTTTTTTTTTTTTTTTTTTTTTTTTTTTTTTTTTTTTTAATATACCTATTTTTAATTAAGTGCAAACAATTTTTTAAACTTTTTTTGGACTTCATTTGAATATTACAATGACTTAACTACAGCGAAACATATGATTACTTTGATGTAAAAAAAATAATAATAAATTGCATTTCGAGACTTAATCAGCTATTAATTATTTTATTAATTAATTATTGGCATCATTTTGTCTGGCTTAATCGATATTACTTAATGATTCAACAATTGTGATGTATATTTCAACAATTCGATATTCAGTTATGATTTTATAATCAAGAACATTAAAACCGAGTAATTCTGAAACAGAATTTTAGTTCCGTTAATGCACCTTTAATAATTAACTGTTATTTTTTTTAAAAATAAATATTGTTTACAATTCGCTTAGAATAAACTATTATGATCTAATTATTTATTTACTGGAATATTTATTATTTCTTAAATAAATCGATAGGAATTTCGTAATTCATTTTTCAATCTTCGAGGTACAGTATAGTATTCATATAAATCCATTTTAGGGGTAGAATCTATTTTTATATGTGGGATAAAATTTCACTTTTACAAAGGTGAAGAAGTGCAGATGTTATCAACGCTTACCTTCTTCTATACAGGACTACGCAGCGGCGTAGTAGTCTATAAAGATCCCTGCTTCTTAGGAAGACCAAAGGACGAAGGATCTGAAAAGACAGGCACAGGAGGAGCCGACGAAGCCATAGCACGTGCCTCCACCACAGCACTGGAGATCTGGAGGAAGCGCAGGATTACTTGAACCTCCAGTAGTTGTAGGCTCCCTACGATGCACTGCGCTATCATTACTTCTCAATTAGAGTTACTGCAATGAGGATATCAAATAGCGATCAATCTTGATAATATGTTTAGTACTTCTATGCCTGCTCTATCTCCCCCACTATGTATAATTAAATCTCTAGATAGACAAATTGAAATTTATCTATGTCATGCTACGTCCATATTTCTATATGCTACGTGAATATTTCTGTATACATTTACAACACTAAAATTTAGATAATATGTTTTAATGAACAAATATCACAATCTGCCTTACTCAAAAGCAATAGCCTTGAAAAAAAAAAATGTAAATTTGTTAACTAATTGCAATTTGAATCATGATTGGAAATAGTGAACACTTTATTTCGCTCTCATAAATTCATTAAATGTTATTCTAAAAAGCATTGTACAATATCTTAAGATAATTCACCCGTAATTGATTATTGAGTAAGAGTATTTATAAACATGGCGATTTACGTCTTTTCGAAACTTCTTGATTGATATAAAATCAGTAGTTATCCCCATTAACTATTGGAATAGGTAATAAACTTATCAAAGGTTGTAGAACTAGGGGTAGGTGGGAGAAAGTTCGTCGACCGATCTTAGAAAAAGATTCAGTTTAGAGAGGGGTCGGTAAGCAGCCCTGTTATAATCCGAAATATTTTAAAGAAATCTTCAAAATAGTTGCTTATATTTTTTGATATATATTTTTGTGTATATTATTTTTTTTATATATAATATTTTATAATATATATATATATATATATATTATATATATATATAGATATAGGTATAAATATATATATATATATATATATATATATATATATATATATATATATATATATATATATATATATATATATATATATATATATTTTTTTTTTTTTTTTTTTTTTTTTTTTTTTTTTTTTTTTTTTTTTTTCCTCGACAGGTGTGGGTTTAAAAATAAAAGTAAAAAAAAATAAATATTTTATGAAATCAAAAAATGTAAATGTGAGTGCTGAGTTATTCAAAGAAAAAGCTTAATATTATTTAATGATCCCCGATCAAGTAACTGTTTTTTTAAAATAAAAAAATTGTAAATTTCTGTTGTAATTTATGATTAAAGGTTACCAGTAAACAAATAAAAAATACTGAAACCTTTAGTTCTTGTTTCCTGGTTTCTGGATTCCCTTATCACCAAACATTATAAGGCTTAATACAACTATATTGTTCTATGATATAAATTAAATGATTATTTAATTTATTTTACTCAAATTACCTCATTTGTAGATAAATTCAGATCATCATTAAAAATTTAATTGAAACATTTTTGTTTTTAGGTTAATTTAAATTTTTTATAATGGAGAAATAATTCATCGTTGAATTTAATGATAAATAAAACTTTAAGTATACTTGTAAGATGAAAATACCAGAAATGTTTACAAGTCATGTAAAAATGTTTTTATTTTATTTAATTGTAAGATTTATTAACAAAAAAAAAAAAAAAAAAAAAAAATTAACAACTTAAAATGAATAATTCTGTAGAATTTCACATCATTTCTTCTTTTCGTATTTTATGGTTGCATTACTTGAGTATATGTTTTATTTTTATAGTTAACAGAAATCTTTTCTTCACTTTTTTTTTTTTTTTCTATTTATCTGAACAATTATTACAACCTGCCTCACTAAAAGGCAATAAGTATGACGATGAATCCATTCATGCAATATTACTGATATTAATTAATTATTGTTAAAAAAATTCATAGCAATCTGCAGAATGTGTGTTTATGAAAATTAATTAATTATTCTTTACTTTTTAACTAGATGTTGCAAAAAGTTAATAAATTAATTAATTTTTATTATCAAAATAATAAGTAAATGTTATAACAGAAGAAAAAAATAAATGCTATGTTGCTAGAAAATTTTTCTTTTACATCTTAAAAATCACACATGAATCATATCTTCTATGAACAGTGTGAATTTTGATATGTGGGGGATGGTTGGCGAAATAGAACCTAATGTTTGGAAATTTATTATAATAATATTGACTTCAGACCACTTAATATGGAACTTTGATTGACCAATGGATGGTTTCATTTAAAATTCATTCATATCTTTTTAAATCTTCAATTTAGTCGAGTTTTGGATAAAGGAAAAGTATCAAAAGATATACAAAAATTTTTTTATAAATAATTTTATATTGACCAAATATAATATCCATATAAAATCTATATACAAAATATAACAATCATGGAACATTACCATTGTCAAAATATAAATAATGTCTTACAAGTAGTTTAATTGACTTTTGTATCATAACCTGTACAATGTTGATCATTTCATAAAAAACTATTAACTACTGAACCTACTTAACTTGTCAATTTGTACAAAACATATAATAATGGAAAAATATAACTAGCAACTATCGATAAAACTCTTAAATGCATCATGTCATGGTGACTCTAGCTTATTGTCTAAAATTTCATGAGTTTTCACAACACTTTTTTTTTTTTTATCATAATTACGGCACCAATAAAATAAGGCCACAGGACATTAAAATTATAAATCACAATAGAGTTCATCAAAGGCACCTGTCAATATCAACCAGTTGACAAATATATACACGAATTAGAGTCCGGGTCGCCCGAGTCAGGAATATTTTGATATCTTTTGGCTCGGACCACCCGAAGTCTGAACTTCACATATAATACAGACTGCTTAGGTCAGTTCTAAATAGACTATACAAATCACTGGGAATATTCTCCTCTTCTATCTCTTTTCTAAAATACTAATTGGACATTATCAACTAAATATTTACAATTTTTAAAATTACACGATTTGACTAGAAAATAAAAAAAAAGTCTTTACTCAACTTAACTTAGTTTGGCCTAGGTCCTCCTGCTTTAAGTACATTCGGTTTCTGTCCCTGCCGAATTATTTCGGATTCAGGATAGCAGAAGGGCCGACAGAAAACAAAAGCGCTATTGTAAAAATTGTAAACGATAATCTTCGAATTTCTTGATGAAATTCGAGGATAGGATGTGTTCCTCGATGGCAGCTCAGGTTGTGTGAGGTGCCATCGAGGAAGACGATGGTAACAGTTAACAACTCCAAGTGGATTACAATCACATCACCCGTCCGGATCACCAGTTAAACTAACAACTTTTTTTTTTTTTTTGTATATATATATACAGACATTTTTATAAAGTGTCACATAATGAGCATAAAGAAAACTCAATAATAATTTATAATATTAGATAACAAGGAATAAATAACTTATTTAGAAGGCAATGGGTTCAGCTTGTGACGGGTTCTAGCGTCATGAGGCACCACCTGTGGACAGAAGAGGAAACGCTATTAGTCGCAGAAGCAGGAAGAGCATGTGGGAGCATGAGGAACCACTTGCTGTATTACTATATATAGCCACATGTGGTTCCTCTGCCACAACATAAGTCTGGCACGTCCGATGGATTGTCAGATGGTAGAAGGAAAGAAAAAAATAAATAAATAAAAACATTAAAATAATTAGTAGCTCGATATCCTTGCGAGCGACAAGCTCAGTGAATTGCCATTACTACGAAAGATGTCTCATAAATCTTCGTAGACAGAACCCGACATTTTATATGATAAAACTTTTATTATTGACTTGATTTTAAATCGAATAAGGTTAATCCTTGATTAATGAAAAAGGTTTGAGTAACGAAAATGTGTAGAAAATAGTACATTTAGAAGAATGGTTTATTTTTTTTTTCATAATACGCGAGATTACATAAAGCGAAATATTGTGCTTTGAACGAAAAATGTTAATGTTATGCTAAAATAATTTATGACCATCAGACGTGACAATATAATAGAACAGGACTATAATAATTGTGAATAGTAAATGAAAACTCACCAATAGGAGATCTTGGAGGAAGCTGATTTTTCGATGATTTTTTTTTTTGTGTTTTGTTTTTTCTTGTTTGTTGAGATCGCATAACTGACCCAGCTTCTGTAATAGAAACACTTTGATTAGATAACAATATCACAATAGTATACAATAGCAATATAAAAAAAAAAAAAAAAAAAATTATAAGAATGAAAACAAAGAAGAAAGTGAGCGTTAAGAAGAACGGCTGGGAGAATGTTACACTTCCACTCATTGTCCCATTGACCTTCGTTAGACACTACAATTAGAGCTACAGGACATTGCTCTCAGGCGACTCCTTCGGCGAGCTTCCATGTCTTCATCGGCAGGACCGATGATAATAATCGAACTGGTCTATCAAACCGGTAGACCTCAGCTCACGAAATTTCCACCCGAAAAAGGTCAGTGACTAACGGCAACTTTCCAAAAGTTCCACTCATTTGTTTAGTGGAAAGAGAGAATAAAAAAAAAATCTGTCCTACTTATTATGCAAAAATAACACTCATAATTAGCCGGTAGTTTCTCAGCATTCCAGGACGTGTTTCTGAACGCCAGCTTTCCAGAAGACGAGGCTGTTTAACAGCTTCTGATGAGGTAGAAAAATGCATCCGAAACGAACGGGGAATAAATTTAATCCAATATAATGAATATGTATCAATGTATGCATTCGTAAGCATGGTTCCAAGTTTGGAAAGTAGAACTGAGGTATTTTACTTAAATATCACTTTTACTTTTTTTCGATTTTTAATTTTACTATTTAGAGGTGGTTGGTTACATATAAATTTACGTAAAATAAAGTGTAAGGCTTATGGTGTTGGTAAGAATACATCATAATGTCCATTAATTTATCTTCTTGATTCTGAGGTTCCTCATTATTATAATGAATGGTTTTAATAATAATGATAGAAGATAAGTCAATTTTACAATGGGAACCAGAAGTATGTATGCTAGTATTGAATACCTCTAGCCGTTTTCTTCGTTTCACCTATAAACCGGATCGTCGGGGTTCAACCCCCGAAGTTTTTTTTTTTTTCTGCGACTCCTCCAAGACCCCTCGGGGTTGCTCTAACGGACTCCTTAGTAACAAGATTCTGTTCCCCCCTTGGCCCATTGTACTCGAGGTCTTGGTTCCAACCCTGCTCCTTTGTCAAGTCCCCATTCAAGCCAAGGGCCCAGGTATATGCTGATTTATATAAAAATTTTTTACTTAGGCCTTCGTCTTCCCCCACTTTTTCCTTGGGGGCTTTGCCCCACCTCTTCCCCCCATGTATATTATAACGCGGGGAAAAAACCCGTACATACTAATTAATGTATTCCGCGGTAATTAACATAAGGAATGAATGCCGTTCCCGAACGAGCCGCTTTGTGCGCATGTGCATCCGGGCATAACTAACTAGATTTAACAGCTTGATTTATTCAGACTCAACGTACTTTGAATACTCCAATGCGCACGCGTGATGTCTGTCGTGGTCGCTCCCCTCAAGATGAATGTAAACAAACCGTAGCTTTGTAACGAACTTTGCCAAATAATCTGTATCCCGTTTTATTCTTATTGCGTAGATAAGGTATTAAAAATTCAAATTTAAGTTTTAGATATAAAATAACATCCAACCTAAAAACTTCATGTATCCAACATACCTCGTTGTTTAGGATGATTGCGATACTTCATAAAGGTAATTTTTAAAGGATATACGTAACTACCTGTTACAGAAACATTAATTCAAAAAAATCAATCACGTAAAACTATATTAACTATTTTTAGATTTATGTAGATTTAAAAAAAAAAATGTAATAATCCATTCGCTATACGATAAAAATTTATACTTTTCTCTCAGATATTCCCTTATTGTAAATGGCAACTATAAATCGTGAATATATCCTATAATGTATTCACTATTTTTAAATTTTAAAACTATCTCAAAATCAAGGATCTGAACCTAAAGTGTAATATGAAAACTAGAGACACACGCCAGAACCAAAAAGTCCATACAATAAGTCACCCTATCCTTTAATAGCTTCAGGACAGTGATTAGAATAAGAACCACGGAAGGCCCATGTAGAAGAATGGTAGGACCGGATAGGGCTCTAACCGCGGAGGATAAAGGGCTATTAGGAAGCAGAAAGACATCGATAATAATAGGCAGGAGTGGAAGGAAGAGGAAGTAAATAGTGCCCACCCAGGTACGACCTGGGTCTTGTTTTCAAAAGACCCGGGTCTACCTAGACCTGTTGGAATCCTAAAAACATAGCAGCTCACCGTCTCCCGTGTACGGAATATTAATCCTAAATATACTGAATTTTTAAAACGAAGAAATAAATAACCTAAAATGAGAAAATATATATGATTAAAATGACTATAAGATAATAAAATATACTCTATACTAATTAAGAAAATAATACCCTTGCAATTTATGATGGCGGTTTCATTAAACCGAATTCATGTTGTAGTAATAATAATAATTGATGTGAAGAACTATTTTGTAACATTCAAGCACCGTTCTTCAATATATGTCATTGTACATAAGAAATCACGCAAAAATCATAAAAAATAAAATAACTATGAAATTCTAAAACAATAAAATAAAAATAAAATATGTAATTGTTTAAAAAATAGTGTAAGAAATTATAAAATAACTTTCTACATTAAACAAAGAAAAAAATTGTTTTAATTTGGTTCCATAAAATATATATACTATACTATAATAACAAGTTTTATTATGCAAATGATAGAAATATACTAGAAATACTAAGTTATAGTGGTTATAAAGTTGATTTTTATCTAAATCATTGCAACAAAGAAGACAATTATTTTATCGGTTTTTAAATTAAGAAATAAATATATGATCACATGAAAAACTGAATTGAAATATAAATGGATAACAAATTATGAGTGTTTATAAAACTCGGACGAATTATGTCCTAAATTGTAAAACTTAGTACAAATAAATTTTAACTTTTACTGCAACATTAAAAATACCTTAGAGAAAATTTAAAATGCACTCCATAGCCTTATTTTATTTGAAACAGCCGACAAGACGGGACGAATTGAAAACGAAAGTTGCCATCAATAGTTGAAAACGGTAAAATTTTACCGTTTTTAAAACACTTAAAATTTTACAAAAAAAAAAAAAAAAAAAAAAAAAAGTTCACATTATAGTACATTATAGATTAATCAAGATAATATATTAGATAAAAAGAGAAAGTGCTCTATATTTATTAATTGAAAGTAAGAGCAATTCTCGGGCCGCCGCGGTGTCACTTTTCTATCTGACAACCTTTTTTTTAATATGAATTATATAATTTACAAAGTATTTATATAATAAGTGTAGTTATTAATTTTGAAATCTTTTCTTGTGGAATATACAAAGTTAGAAACAGTAGTCTACCGGTTACTACTGTTCATCTGACATAAGACATTAGACACTGTGATACAATAATTCTTTTCTGGGCACAGAAAGATCATTTCTGAGACGGTGTAAACCGATCTCGCACAGTTGTGCCAAGGCGGAAACTATCGAATTTTACGCGGGTACATTCGGTACCCACCAGGTACAGTCGCAGGTTAATTAAAACGGGCACGGACTAATGGCTCTAACGTACTTCGTGTCTACGCGAGTGGAAAGAGCTTCCGGCAATTTGTTGCCGTGGGGGGCACCCGGACGAGACGAATTTTCAATTTATAACAGACAGACAGTACTAATTCACTATATACCAGACTTTATACTGCGATAAAATGCATTAATTTATCGAGCAGAATGACTCAACATTTCAAGATTTGTAGCCGTACTATTCATAATAATATGCTAAGTATAATGTTTAAACGGGCTTTGGGACATCACTGAATTACACGAGTAATACAAAAATTATCGTTCTCATAACAACTTTTTGAACACTTTAATAATTAATAATACAATCTATGTTTTCTAGCAATTTTTAGTTTTTCAATATCTATGACTGTCGTGAAATAGTAAAGAAGTCAAAATATTTAAGTTTCGGTTAATTCCTTAGTAAAAAGAACTACTGAATCATAAAAATAAACTTAAAAAATTGATAGTTTTTAATTTCAAATTCATTTAAACAATCATAACTGATTTTCACGATGGTCACAGATATGGTAAAAAGAATAAAAATAAATCAGTATTAATTTTGACATTGCTTACCTGGAACAGCCGGATGTTACTGGGCCTGCTGCCACCACGAGATGTAATCCAGCAACTCCTCGTCTTCGGGGGACATAGGTTCTTGCGAATACGCATGGTAGCCTGGTTCGCTGTGGTAGGAGGAGGTGGAAGGAGGCGGCGAGTTGGAACTGTCCGAACAAGCCGGTGACAGTTCCATCTTGCTCTCCTTGTAGTAGTTTTCCGATGCACCTCCAGACTCGTCCAGCAGGTCCTGGAGGGATCGGATGTACTCTACAGCCATCCTGAGGGTTTCCACTTTGGACAGTTTCTTGGAGGCACCCCTGCCGGCATTGGTAGCGCCTAGAGCTGCCGCTACCGAAAGTGGTATATGGTTCCTCAGGGTGGCGAATCCGTTGTTCACTTGTTTCACCCTGTTTCTCTCCCTGGCGTTTCGCCGCGCTACGCTGGCCGGTTGCATCCCCGAATAGGCGAAGTTGATCCTCCTTTTGCAGCGGACTTCGGATGTGTTGTCAACTAATACGGTAGTCCTGTCGGAGGGTTCTGACTTGATCTGAGGAGAGTTTTCGACGATGACTGCGTTCCGCTTGACACCTAGAGACGAAAGAGATAGGGGCTTGCCGACGACAGACGTCATCACTATTAGGCACAGAGCTGACGTGCTCTTGTTGAGTTACTAAGGCCGAGTGAGGCACGCGGCGCCCCCCACTCCTATTTATACCCTCTCCCCCACCATCCCCAGGGAGACGCGTGCCGCGATCGTGCCTCCCCCCTCCACCTCGGACCGGTCGGTCTCAGTGAGGAGGCATCCTCTCGGCTAACCTCACCCTTGGGATAATAGATGCAGTCTTCTCCTTAATGATTTTTTATACCTAACCGATAATATACCAAAAACTCCTGTTTGGAACAAAATAATAATAATAATTTATAAATAACAATTTCATATTTGGTTTCAGTCTTATAAATAATAAAAACTCTTTTCTTCATACTTCACAACCAAAACATTAAAAATAATCACATTGATAGAACGGTCAATTAGTAACAACTTCCGGAGAATTGTGAATAGTGATCTTCATCCTGAACAGAAATCTAAAATTATGTATTTTCCTAATCTTAATGGAATTATACTCAACAAATATAGTCCTCAATGCTTCCCGTTGAGGGACATCTACAAACCCGTATCTTGATTTTTCTCCTGGTTGACCAAGAATCCATATTTCCTTCTTCCTTAAATTCATACAAATATTAGTAAATTAACTTAATTGTAATTTAACTACCATTGTCATATTGTTTGAATTTTTAAATTTTATTTATAATCTAACGTCATCTCAATCATAAGACAAATATTATTTATTTTTACTTTTATCATTTAAAGTCTTTGACGGGGATCATATCATTCCCATGGTATATATGTTGACGGGAATAATGTCTTGTACATGATTTTGAATTTTTTTTTTTTTTATTATAATTTTTTTTAACTTCGAAGATGCTTCATCCAATTTCATTTTAACTACGAATATAGTCTCGCGGGCCGTGATCATGCCTTGGATGAACTAAAACCCTGGGTGACCTTGAAGTTTTTTATACGAATCCTTTTGACGGAAACCCCTGAAGTGTTCAATAATGGTAGGTATTTTAATTCTCTCAGTAGAGAAATACATAATTGATTTTCTTAAACTTTTTTAACTATTTTAAATGTACTATTAATAGCAAATGAATAAACTATATAGCTATAAACATATTTATCAAACTAAATTTAATTATGTTTTTATTTAATACTTAATCTATTCTGTAACTTCTTCACCTTAAAAAATAATTTGGGCTAGTCACTTGTATCAAGAAAAAAAAAAAAAAAAAAAAAAAAAAAAAAAAAACTTACAAACAATTATTTGTTGGTTTTTTAATAAAATTCACGTTGCCAAATCCTCCTAATAAACAGTAGACTTAATTTTATCACCTCAGTCAATTATCTACAGTTACTTTAAAATAGTATTAATTAATAATTATTTGTATTAATCATATTTGAAACTTATAATGAATCTCTTAATTACTCCGTTTAATTACTGTTTTTAAATTATATACATAATATTTTTTTCTCAATGCCATTATTACAGTATACGGAACATTCCTTGTTTGCCGAGATATTTTGTTTTTATTTTTTTTTTTTTTCATTACTAGTCATGAACATATTTCGAAAAACTGATCTATAAAGTAGGGGGCAGTTATTCATAATAATAATAGAGCTGCTACTGAAGCCTAGGCTAAGTTTTTTCTAAACTTGAATAACAGGCCGAATACATGAATACATTTTGACATCGGCGCCGGTGGGGCGTGAGTACTCACAAGTTGGGTTAATAGTATCTCCGGGCTACTGATGCTGTATTTGTTGTGGCCATCATGAATGAGAAATAATTCCTTTGAAACGTATATTTATTTAACAGTTATGTTTCTAATATTATTAATATAAGTATAATTACGTATGTAACTTTGGTTCATCAGGACAATGATGTCCAAAAAAAAAAATCAATTAACCCTTTTTTCAGCCTTTTTTTTTTTTAAATTTTATAATAAAAAAACGAATTCAAGTTATAACCTTATTGTTAAATTCATAATTTTTAGAACCCGTAAGAAGAGGCGGAGCTAAAACAAAATAAATAAATAAATAAAAAATAAAGAAATAATAAAATAAAATAATATAATCTGATTTAATTATGATCGGAGGATTCACACACCCTAATTATATTTTTAAAATATTTTTTATTGTTTTCTCTGAATAATATTAATAAATTAATATTTATGTTATAGCATGTATATTCCTTATCTTAATATATAAACTGTCTTTGAACAAAAAAAGTACATAAAATTTCAACAAAATTTTCACTCAAGTACAATACTAGTTTAATTCATACACGTTGAAATATATATCTCCGAAAAGTCGGAAAAGCAAAATATTTTCGTCTTCATCTTGTGGAAAAATTCAGGAATAATGGCCGAGCGATCATATAACACAGCCAAATTTTATAAAATTACTATGGTTTTATTATTATAATATTAACTATTAATATTTTTATATCATGCTCGTCCAACATCTTATTGTTTGAAAAAACAAAATTCTTAAACAGTTTTGGTTATTGTAATTTATAAATATTTCTCATTAATTTTGATGATTAGCACAAATCATTTCTTATCATATAGTTTCCAAAGGATCCAGCAGCTATGATGAGGATGTTGAAGAGGGAGAAGAAAATTTAAAAACCTGAATATCAACTTGCGTATAAGGGAAAATAAGTTACCTCTGGGTATTGTTCTTCCTCAAGCATGACATTCCGTTTTTATCTTAGACCTTTATGCGAGATCCCTGGTTGTCAATTTATATCTGGCCTGAAGTAAATTAATACATAAATTTAAAAAAATATATAGGTTGTTGCACGACTTTTAAAATAAATTACATTTCTCTCAAGTTTTTATTGTTGTAATTTAAACGCGGCTTAAATCAGTCCACTGTCAGACAGAGTAAATATCAACAGTCATATACTACGTTTTATTTTCGTATGAAAGATTGCATGTAAACTTTCGGTGCGAATTGCACAGAACCATTAATCTTGACCGTAAAGTCCTGCCTCAAGAGCTTGTTATTATCCAGAACACAAATCAATTCTAATAATAAACCGAGAAAAAAAAAATTATGTATTTCATATTTCTTATAAATCCTTTGATTCGAGCCGTCCTACGGCCGTAATAATCGTAAAATAAAACCAGTATAATAAACAAAAGAGTGATATACATGAGGCGCTGCACAGGAGCCTTGTTTGTAAACCGCTTCAGTAGCTGTCTCGAGGTAACGGTACGAACAGCTGCTGTCCACCAAACTGATTCCCTCGCGTCAATTTTACTCAGAGCATCTCATTAATTTGACAAAGCCGATGAGTCCTAATTGTGAGGTTTCTCTTCGGTATGCCGATGATTGATACAATTCTGAGGGTCAAACAAACACCTTTCATCGTGGACTTGAAACGTTCGTGATGATATTGGATGAGGTGAAGTTATACGGATACGAGGCGTCTGTCTGATACCAAAGAGACAAATGTTGACTCTAGATAAAAATGGGACAAATAATGTTTTATATTTGTTTAGTTGTAGGTCCAGTTATCTATTCTATGATTTTTCGAATGTACACTTCTCGAACAATCGGGTTAACGTCGTACAGAAACAATCTAAAAAGTTGTCTGATATATTTAGTACTTGAATCTATTCTGAATCAGTTGCCAAAACATTGCACCCTTTCAACAAAAAAAAAAAAATATATATGATTTTCTTATTTTTGGGGTGAAAAATTTGGATATTGACACATGGGAAAATACTTTAATAAAAATGCTTTAGATAAAGAAATAAGTGATATATCAGTATTAATAACAAGGATCAATTACTTGAGGTATGCATGATGGTATAGAAGGATCAATACAACTAGGATTGATGAACTAATTGCCACTTCTATTCGGATTATTTTATTTTAAAACTAGTTTCGAATATTAAACATTCATCAACAGTTCTGAGGAGGCAAAACAGAATTCCGATAGAAGTGGCAATTAATTCACCAATCCTAATTGTATTGATCCTTCTACACCATCATGCGTACCTCAAGTGATTCGGTAGCCAGGCTAACAGGTATAATCCATCACAAAACCCAATACTCAGCATATCCAAATTCAAAACATTATCAGAAGAAGTTATAACAGAACTTAAAACTGCAAGCCGGAAGAATGCAACTTATTGGTTTTCAATTGTTGTACATTATAAAGCCCCTAAGCCATCTTCTTTTCAGACGCCTCGGAGGGTAGTCGGGAATCGAGTTAAAAGAAAGTTGGGAGACTAATGTATTCACTTGGGTGTGTCCTATGAGGAGCATTGAGGATCTTACGTAAGATTTTGGATTGTATTGTTTGGATACGAGATGAGTTGGATCGTTTAGTAGGGCCCTGAATCTCCGTAAAAAACCGTATGTTCAAATGGATCTAATTACTGTCATCTAAATAAGGTTTTGTAATTTACTGAGAGCTTACGCTTGTATATTACATTAGTATATTGTATATTGGAGGAGTCGGAAACGACGAGCAGTTGCTTGTATTTTAAGCCTATGTTTTTAAATTATTAAATTTATATACTAGTAATGTTAGAATTGAGAAAAATATGAAAATTTAACTGATTAAATTTATATAATAT
The DNA here is from genome assembly GCA_003667255.2 of Euschistus heros. NCBI lineage: Eukaryota > Metazoa > Arthropoda > Insecta > Hemiptera > Pentatomidae > Euschistus > Euschistus heros. The sequence goes on along the minus strand of RCWM02000426.1, from coordinate 684,874 downwards.
ATATATATATATATATATATATATATATATATATATATATATATATATATATATATATATATGATTTTGTAATATATGATAATGCATGATTTTGAATTGTATGGATTGGACACGAGGTGAATTGAATGGTTAACACTATGTTTCGATTGTAGTAACTCTAGCAATCTGTACCAATATGCTACTTTCCGCTCAAATCCACAAAAAAAGAAAAAAATACGATCCTAATTATGACGTGTCGGGTTACAACTAGTCGGTTCAGCAAAGCAATAATTAGAAGCACACTTTAAATATCCTTCGAGCCATTATAATTTTATCTCGATATTATCCTGTTAAAGAGCACCCATTTTCTATAAAAAGTTTCGATAGGCCCGATAAACTTATTTGTTTAAGTGATTCGACGCTAACAGGGAAATATCAGTATTGGACGTTTTTTTCACTATTCTATAATAATCTATAATTATGGAGCATCGTGTGTTTGACGTTTGAGTTCTCGGCAATTTGCCACCAATCTCGAGATAGTTGAATATATAAAAGGGCGAGGTATTAATTAATTATTGCCCGCCGGAGGAATAATGTAGTTACAGCTGTTGTCTTGTGTTTTCAGCTGACCAAATCGCTTGGTAATTGTGTAGGGTTTTTTTTGCTCCTCAGATCGTATCTCGGGTCACCTTGAAGCAACGTTGAGTTCTTTATGACTGTAATAAAATGTAATTTAAAGAGTAGTTCTCTTTGTTACTATTAACAAATAATACTCATACTTATAAACATGATCATAATAATATGTTTCAGTTATTTGGTTTGGTTATTATTATATATTATAAATATATTGCTTTAAACAATAATATAGAAATGCATTATTCCTAACCAACCCTTTTACTTTACCTTTGCTCCAATTTTCTATATCAGTTTTTATAAAGGTACAGATTTGATTTATCCTTCTGTAGTTATTTTTTTTTTTAATTTTTCCTAAACCATTATCTATAAACCAATAATTTAGAAAATTAGTAACACGCCATACATATTTTAATAAATTTGGCAACCTCAATTTATTTTTTCAGAAAATAATTTTTTATTGATGACAATACTTTTTGTGAATAAATGTTTTAGACCTATAATTTTTTAGAATAATATTGATTCCAGAAATTGAAAATTTAGGAAAATATATTTCCCCCCCCCAAAAAAAAAAAAAAAAAAAAAATTTTTTTAAAATAAATTTTTTATATGGAGATATTATATTTGAATCTCTATTTTTTTTTTTTTTTTTTTTTTCAATTTATCGAAACAAATCTCCTAATTAAATAATATATATCTTAGTATTGTTATAATATTTATGACCATGTAATATGAAAAATTTGTTTTTATTCAGTAATAAATAATAAATAATTTAATAAATTAATTATTTTTTAGAAACTTTAGCATTATTTTTACAAATAAGAATGGTTCACTTTCAACAATATTCTGCTTTTACTTTTATTTATTTATTTTTTTTTTTACAACATATTCCTTTCCGGATTCATAGTTTTATTTTTGGATTATGAGGAAACATTATAACTAATGTTTTATTTTTAAATTATTGATATATATTTACTTGTTATATATAATTTATACTGCTGTATATATCAATAAATGGTTTTTTTAAAAAATAATATAATAATAATATATCGTCATTATGAATTAACTTACAAAAAAATTATATTTTAAAATAACATTTAATTACTTTAGATAAGTTATCCTGTTTCGTTTAAATTATTTTATGTGTTTCACCATTCTTTTGTATATTGATTATATAATCTAATTTTTGTTTATTAAAATAAAAATATATTTTAATGTTAATGAGGCACATTTGATGGAAACATATAATTAAAATAAAGATTTAATAATTATAATTTAATTAATAATTATAGTTGCTGTAAGAGACTAACGATAATAATTAAGCCATTATATAAAATACTATTTTAGCTGATAATAATAATAATATCTGCAATTTTAATTTATTATTGATTAACTTCAAGTTAAACGTAACAAAACGCGATAATTGAATTATTAAAAATATTTCGAAATCAATGTATTATGTTATGGTGACATAAAAGAGGAGGAAGGTAGGACGGAAGGCATTTAAAGGGGCATATCGATCTAATGGGTCACCAAAAAGTAGAATCGATATTAGAGGCCGCTGGTCGAGATAATGAGTCGATTTCTAGTCCGAGGTCCAATAAATAGCCAGGAACCTGCTCCTGATAAAGAGCTCTCCTCCACAGACTCAGTCTCTTATAAATTCTTCAACATCCAAATGAGGGATCGATGAAGTCCTTTCAATTCTTGCCCAACAGACTTCAAGTCGTTGCCCATCAGTGGCTTTTGGGGTATTTATAATTATATAATTCTGCAATTAAAAAATCAAAAAACGGACAAATGATAATAGAATGTAAAAAAAAAAAAAAAAAAGAAGATAATAATTACAACACGAAAATAAATTTTATTTAATTCAACTGGGAATTTTTCGATGCATTAATTGATCACTTTATTGTTTTTAATTTATTTTTCAAAATTTATAAATTTCTGAAATAAATCATTAAATGAATGTAATAAGTAATGAATATGATGATACTTCTACGATCTTAAAAATAACTATACATGTGAAGCATTCCTCTAAAATTGCTATTTAAGAAAATAACCTGAGGAATTTCTTAAAAATAACAATATTATAGTAAAATTCTGTATTTGTTTTTTAAGAACTGTTATACCATATTTTTTTTTTTAATATTTTAAAACTCTATAACAATCTATTTTTGTTATTGCCTTAGAGACCTCGAAGCCATTGCTACTCCTTGTATTTGGGATATTTATAATTATTTATTTTAGCACTAAAAGAAGTGATTTATAATAATATAATGTGAAATAAGAAAATAAGATTTTATTTAATTCATATGGGAGTTTTTCGATGGATTGATAAAGCTTCTTGAATTAATTTTTTGTTTGATTTATTTCTTGAAATTTACAATCTTCTTAAATACATTTGGTGGATGAAGGTGTTATGTAACAAAACACAATTTTGATTTTTAAAGTTGTTTTTTTTTTTACATTTTCCTTTAGCAGGAAAATGTTTCATGGTCTCTTTGTCTTCATATCTCTTATTCTAGTTTTTTTTGAAGTATTATAATTTTGTTACCTAATACTTTTGCACATAACTCCTTCATCCACTGAACCCTTCAATTGTAACGATTATAAATATAATGACACATAAATTACACTTAAAGTAACTATCTACTAGAAGCACTTCACTGGAAGTTCTATATAAAAAAATTCCTGAGGTGATTGGTTCATAGTCTTAAAAATGTATCTAGGAACTGTATTTATTCAGAATCGTTCCACCATTATTTTATTTATATTATGTTAAATCTGTATATTTATTCATTATTTTGAAAAATTAATTATAATGACGAAAGTTAAATGATACATAGTTTTTAAAATGATCATATTATTAAGTAGGTATTCAAGTTTTTGAGAGGTCGTAAACTTATAATGTTTATTTTGTTTAAAATTAGAAATTTATGCGTTTCTAATGGTGTTTATAAATTGCTTTAAGTATACAATCTTTATGGCTAAAGAGTTATTTAAGGATGATGATATGTATAGATTTACATGTAGTAAGCACAATTTAACAATTACTTTGTTTCTATAATCATAATGATAAGTCTAATTATAAATAACGTAACTAGATAATAATTTTATCTTTATGAGGGTAAAGAATAATTTATTACATATATTTTAGAAACCAAATACTCTAGAGCTTTACTTCCAGATAATATGATATGATCTTATTATCCCATATATCACAGATTCTTTCTGAAATTTTCCCTTCCGCAATATATTTAGTCCAGGGCCCTCTCCTCCAAAATTTAGAAGGGCATAAAAAGCCCTATAAAGAGAAGAAGGAAGCCAGTCCAAACAGATCCGATGGTTTACTGCGTCCTTACGATGTCTCACATGTGCTGCGTCACTTTTTACACCTCTCACCGCAAGTGGTGCCACTAAAAAGTCGAGTGTCTTGTTTACATCACTGGTTTTGAGCCTTCCGAAGGATATAGCATGACATTATTAGGTCCTGGAAGGGGGATCCTTCGTCATTCGAAACCTTTCTCGTAATTATCTTCGTTATCTCACAACAGATCATGTATTAATGTCGTAAATACCTTTTTGGAATTTAATATAAGTGTACTTGAAATAAAAATTCGAAATTAGTTTCTCAAAACTTGATTATTTTAATATTTTTAATTAGGATTACTAATAAGCATTGATTAACAAGGTTTTTCGTGAGTTGATGTGATTTAAACATACATTAATACATAAATTATTAAATTTTTAATATAGTGTTTATGAATCCCTATAAATTCATTCTTCCATTTTCTTAACTGCCAAATATTTACCCTAATTTCTTATCTCTCCTCTCTCATCTTAAAGAAAAATTATTTTAAAATTTAAAAGTCCGAGCGGGTGTCAGTTATAAAAAAAACGTTATTCCAGGTTTTCTATTATTTTAATATAGGCCTAAGTAATAATTAAGTTGATTTTTGTCAGTTAACAATTATATCGAAATTTCTTAATTTAAGAACCTATAGGAGTCTACTTACATAGTTACATCAAATTAACAGATTTTTTTTTTTTTTTTTTTTTTTTTTTAATAATTATAATATCTAGGTAACTGAATTTAAAAATAAAATCGAAAATGTAGAAATTTTTGAGCCATAAACATTCTTTCAGGACATAATATAAACTTATACCTCGTGCGTATATGTTCTGAAGTGAGCTCTAAGTTGGTACCGCCCTCTGACGGACTTCTGCCTCAACTATAGGCTCGTCATCTCGGAGCAGTTCTCGAATTCTCGGGCATTTAAACGACTCGAGACTGATAACTAAATGTCTGTATAATTATATTGATTGCTGTTTTTAAAATGATACTCTAATAATAAACAGTACAAAACCCCTTTGTTGGAATGTTCTGAATATTATTTTTAATTGTACGATGAAAATTACATTAAATTTACAAATAAAAAAAATCCGTCCGATTTTGATTATCATTCTCTTATTTGAGAGTGACGGGGTCAAATAATGCACTTAAATTAACCACTTTGTTCTAGTTCATTCAAATTGCTCAATTCGCGTCTAATGATCTAACATTTAATAATAAAATATAATAAACATCTTTCTTTATACTATTCTTAATTATTGCAAAACAGAAACTATCGTTTTAAAGCCTGAAATATAATCGTTAAAAGGAATCCACTGAAGGATTAGGGAAGTCATAAATCACGGAATTGAGGTATACACTATATGTAATATGTAATGAGGCATAGTGAACATAACTATAATAATAATATAATATAAAAATAATTGTTACTAGTCTTTTGAAAATAAACTTGTTATGGTTTATGGTACAAGATGAATCCAAAAACAAATTCACATAGATAGACGCGCACAGAAATAGAAGCACAAACGTTCGAAAAGTAGATCGTAGTGTGTAAACAAGGTGGGAGCTTGTTTTAGGGTTGATATAAGTTTTTTTTGTTGTTTTTTTATTTCTCAATGTATAGTAAAACATTATTACTGTATTTAACTAATTTAAACTCGAATCACAACAAACGCAACAGACTAAGTTATAATTTTTTTTATTAATTTGAAATATATCATTGAATCCCTTCTAGTCTCTCCAACCTAAACTTTTTTTTTTTTGAACTCCTTAAAGCTCACCATTACGTCTTATAGGCGCTGATTCATATTGATCGTAATGTTCCATTAGTTGCTGGTACCACCCAAACCAGTTATTTTATTATAACCAGTTATTATTTCATAATAAATCCATATCCACGCTGCACAAATCCAGTATGTCTTTACTTCAGATTTTAATAAAGAACGTTCATTGATGTTTATTTATTTATTTTTTTCGTGTATCTGTTTGAAAAATTTAATTTCAACACTGCACAAATTTGGATGGTATAATTCACCGAGATAAAAATTAAAAAAAAAAAAAAACTACGCTCAAAAAGTTTTATATATTATTTTGAACTTGTAATTAAATTTTATTTAAAACAATTCTTTTACTCCGGTCTAAAAAACAATCATATACCTAAATATTAAAATAATAATAGAAACAATAATTTTACTTTTTATATTTTAACGTACTTCATTGTCTTCTATATTTATTCTTCAACAATCAAGATTTACTAGACAAACGTTCAAATCTCCCAATTAATAATAAAAGACTAATTTACATGACCGTGATTAGACCTATTTGGACTTATGGAGTCGACCTTTAGGGCTCCGCTAAACCACCCAATTCATCTCGTATCCAATCCTTACAATCCAAAATCCTTCGAACAATTGTCAATGCTCCTTACTTTGTCACCAATACACTTATCCATAAAGATCTTAATGTTCCGTATGTTTCTGATTTAGCCCAAAGCAGATACCTATTCTTTCATAAAAAGCTCCATAACCATTCATATCCACTAGTCTTTCAACTTGCTTCTCACTCCATTCCCGATAATCCTCCAAGGCGTCTGAAGACAAGATGACCCAGGGACCTTCTAATATAAAATTTTTATTGAAGTGTTACTTGTGAGTAAAACTTAACAAGTTATTTACATGGGATTGTTATCATTATGATCAAATTTACTTGTTGTATATTGTGTACAGTTATAAATATCAATAAATAGTTAACTAAAATAAATAAATAAATAAATTCTTCAACCTTTCGAAACTTGAATGAATGATTAAGTATATTAAATGAAACAGTTACTAAATATATTTTTTCATTTATTAATTTTTTTTTCTTTATCGAAACCATTTGAATTATTATATTATAATTTACGTATTATTATAATATTCTTATTATTAATAATATTCTTGTAAATAATTGATAAATAATTTCTAAATTCTATTATTTAATTATTATACAAATATTTATGTAATTTTTTAAATAGTAACAGTCAGAGGAGGGAAAGATATAATCATAAGTAAACATATGACAACTGTTAATATTTAAATTGAAATTGAAATAATTTCTTTAACGAAAATAGGCCACTAATTACCAATAAACATTAAAAGGACTTGGTTAAAATTAATATAAATTAAATGAAACATATTTAAATACAGTTAATTCTAGCTACAAAATCAGACTGTATTTTCCTTTAGTTCTTCGACGGATTCTTTTTTTTTTTTTTTTTTTTTTTTCAGTGAGCGGTGACAGGGAACGACAAGGCGCTGACAGAAAGACTTCAACTCCCTGCTAATTACAGAGATTTTAACGGTGGGTCGTTCTATAAGGAGTCTCCCTTTTGTTCTTTTACTCCTCCGGGACCTAAAGATAAAAGGATTACCAGTTTTATATGAAAAAGACGGACCATTAAAGCTAAGATAGGGATTGGATTTTTTTTATTAAACCATTAAATAGATTATATAAAGATCGATTAATTATTAACGTTCGCTCATTAATAAACCAATTAAAAGACATTAACTTTTTTTTCTTCTTCAACAAATTTAACAATTAAACGATAAATTTGAAAATAAAAATGATAATTAGTAACATCGGGGTTCTTATAAATTTATTAATTAAAGTATAATAATCATTACTTTTGTGAAAATAAAACATATGGCTTTTTACCTAATATAATCTAGAATTTCTTTGGAACAAAAAATACTTTCTTGAATTTTACGTATTTCAAGTTCCTTTAAAGTATGACTACATTATTCATATTTTAGATAAAAATATTAAAAATACAAAATTATTTGTATCTTAATTAGAAAGGAATTTTCCACCGACTACTTATATGTATTGTGATGATTTACTTTGGAAACTCCAATAAAACTTTTTAAAAATCACTGAGATAACGAAGGACAATGATTTTTTTTTTTTACATCTGTTATTAACAAATCATTAGTTCATTTGGAAAGAAACACATATTCGTACTATCGAAACTGTACGTGTATTAAAATGAACTTTAACCACACGATTGGCAAATAAAATAAATTTCAACTTTGTCATAGGGGATCCAAAATCCTAGATGCTCCTTACTTTGTCACAAATGAATTGATTCACAAGGACCTTAATATCCCATATGTTTGGCACGAACCAGATACCTTTACTTTCATATTAAACATACTCTTCATTCATATCCACTTGTTGCACAACTTGCTTCCCATTCCTGGCAATCCTCCGAGGCTTCTAAAAAAAGATGGTCTCAGGATCTTCTTTTGTAAATATTTCATTAGAGCACAACCAATTGGTAGTTCCTCTACAAGTTTTTATTGTAAACCGCTTATTTACTAGATGTATTTGTAATTTTGTAAAACAGTTGTAAATTTCTATTGATAAAAGAATTTAAAAAAAATAAAACTTTTTTTAATGATGTTTAAATAATATTTGATAACTCGTGGAAACAAAATATTTGATGACCAACTATATTGTAGTCACAACTATGACTACTATTTGTGCTCGAATACTTAAACAATATATATAAAACTGTACATATAATGCAATGAACAAGATCTCAAAGATAGGCAAGAGATTTGGAACTAACTGAATATCAATCTTTTAATAATATCCTCTTCAACCACTAGTTTCTTAACTAGCTTTCTATTCGGTTCCCGATAATCCACTGAGTTGTCAGAAAAACAAAGAAATGTCCAGAGAACCATTAAATATGTGCTAAATTTATTGTGTTAAAAAGTGCTACCATGTAGTTGAATTTAAAGTTATTATATATGATAATATATACCTAATCTGTAAAAGTATATATAACTTATTGTCTCGTATTTACTTGGTATATTTCTTCATACACTTAAAAAAAAAAAAAAAAAAAAAAAAAAAGATAACTGTAAATGATGAGCAGTGTTTTCAACTTCTTTTTTTTTATTGTGGATTTATTTGTAATATGGTTTGGTACATGGAGAGGTTATGTTACATAACGAATTTTTGAGTAATTTATGTTTAAAATTTTTTTATTTACATAACCCCTTCATCTTTTTCATATCTTTTTTTCTAGTTGTTTTTAAATATTCAGATTTTACTAACATTTCTGCCCATAAATTTGCCATGCATTGAACTATATTGTATTAAAGCTAAAAAATTAAATAACTTTTTCATCCACCAAACCCTTAAATTGATAATGTTTGCAAGTACTTATATTGTTTGTGGAATAGAGTATGTTTGTATTTAGATTCCATTTTTAAAATATGCTATAATAGATTCACTTTTTATCTTCCATTTTTTTCAAAGTCAACGGTTTTACATCGTTCACGGATATCAATAAATCTGAGTTGCCACCCAAAGATTTTTCCGACCGAGCAGCCAAGAATGACGAATTTCGGGCATTTATCCGAGCGATTTCATTTGAATAGGCATCAATAATACGAGAAAAAAAAATCTCAAAGCGGCGAGATAGACCCAAAAAATTTTGCACGGGCTAGGTGTGAAGCGAGCCTACTCGTGAGATATTATAATCTGGAGCTGCACCTGGCCGTAGCCATTGTATTTGCACAATGGGGAAGTCCACCGTCCAGCTCGGCCCTTTTGTCAAAGGGATTTTTTTCCAAATCTAAATAGGGCACATTGGTGATAGTGTTCATTCGGTATGGTCCAGAGGCAGGTACTACCAGGGGCTCTCCTGAGTTCATTGTCTGAGATGATCTTAAATTTTTATCTGAAGTTACTTCATTATTAAACTTGCCTGTGTCTTTATGTCTTTATCATCTCAAATAACGATTTGCATAATACATTCAACATACCAACCAATATTTATTCTCATTACAGTATGACCTCAATAATTCAGAAACCTTAACATCCAGACAACGCGGTAGTCCGGACGATCCCATCTACTTGTCCAACTCCCAACATATTTTTACTTTACTCCTTCTACCATTCCCGACACTTGTCAAACTCGAAACTGCTGCGTCATATGAGGAAATCCCATTTGCAGAATCTAATTAAATCCAAAATAACGGACTTTTTCCAAAACAAATAAGTTTTGCTACATTTACCTATGTTCATAAATACTTATCTTTATAGCATGCGACCACTACTGCCTCTCCTGTATGGAGAGGCACCTGTGACTATAACTATAAAAAATAGAAAGGGTGCAAAACCTATGCATGAGAATAATATACAGATATTCAAAAATTACTGACATGCTACTCGAATTAGGTTTTCAAAAATTAAATAATTTATTCACACCCAGACCCCGAAATTATTCAACTTTACACAAAATTTAGGAAATCCCATAATTCAAACAATAGACATAACAAGCAAGACCTAAGAAGATACATACAAACCACATACTACTAGAACAATATTTAGCTAATAAGTCATCCTAAAAAAATATTGGTTCAGTTTGAAATTTAATTTATTGAAACAAAAATAATATATAAGTTAGTTATTACGAAAAGGTAATACATTTTACTATATGGGGTCACCTGTGGTGTAGTGGTTAGCATAGCAACCTACTAAACCCAAGATCGCGGGTTCACAGCCCGGCAGATGACCTTAGGATTTTTTAAGGGAGTAAAAAATCCTTAGCTATGCCGTCCTTCGGAAGGGACGTAAAATGGGGGTCCCGAGCCTGTGCGATGTCAGGTACTCGTTAAAGATCCCTATCCTAATTATACCTGGATAGGCAAAATTTACGACTCCCACCGTAGCATCGTCCGATTAGCCATAGCAGCATAAAGTGACGTTAAACGAAATAAACAAACAAACATTTTACTATACAAAAAGTTAATTAATCATGTATTTTATATTAGTAAATTTGGTTAATTATTTATTTATATAAATGTTTTTCTCTTATTTTGTAGATTTTTATTACTAATATTACCATCATATCATGTTATTATGTTTTTTGTAGATAACCATAATTAATACATAGATAAATACATACCTCTATTTTCACTGTTCATTTCATTTTTCGTCCACTGAAATCACTAACAATGGACACACTCAGTCTCTCACGGATCTTTTTGTGGATGGTGGAGTTTTTTAACAAAACTCAATTTTGAGTAATTTTTGTTTAAAGTTTTTTAAAAAATATTTTCCTTTAGAAGGATGATATCATATATAACATAGAAATGTTGGATGGCCCTTCAAACACTTCTGCACATAAACCCTTCATCCATCCCTTCAATTATTGAACGATTCCTAAAAGCATTTGTTATTATTTACCATTAAGTTATTGTTTCTATAAGATAGCAGTGATATTATGGCAGTAACTTATACCAAGCCTAGAGGTTCGAAGCCGACCTCCCAGCGCTGTCTTGAGGAGGTAATGATATGCCGTCTTGTATTTTTGATCCTTTTTTCGACGGCCCCGATGGATTATGGACTTTCGCGTTTTTTCCTCTAGCCTCGTGCCCATTATTAATTTATCCTGCCTTTTTTACATTTAGTCGGCGGCGATCATTAACATAAAAGTATTAGTGCGCCTTAGCCAAAGGTAAAGGCAAAGGTAATATGGATGTTTGTTTCTTTATCTGTTATTGATGCTCTCTTATGACAGGGGTCTGGGAGGCCAATAAGCGGCTGATGAATTGCCGGGGCTCGTGCCTTATGTTCCTTCGTCAGGAACCCTTTGAATATTCAAGCGATGTCTCTATTCTTGTTTGCATTTTACAAAAAAGGTCCTTTTTTAGTCTTTTTTTATCAGTCCTTTTCTGTAGAAACCGATGTTTTAATTCCCTTTTAACGCTATGTCTAAATGAGTTCTAGGACATATCAATTTCTTAGCTGTCTCCCGGGCTTTTGAATAATATTTTCATTCAGAAAGTAAATGACTTCATTTATATTATTAAAAAAAAAAAAAAAATGAAGAATAATGAGTGTACAAATCTTAATGACACCCTTCTACATTATAATTCCATAATATGGTATACATATTAACTGGAATTAATTAAAAAATTGATTCTTCCAAACAAGTACTACTTTTCCCTTATCTTCTTCTTCTTCTTACGAGTTCGGCCATTTGTGAACCAGGCTCAACAATTCATTTCTTGCTCTTCCGTTCCATCCAATATCTCTTCATTACCTCAGCCTGATGCTTTCTTCTTTCATCTGACCACGGTCTATTAATTTGTGTTTTAACCATTTCCGATAATTTGATCCTGTTGACTACTGTCCGAAATTGGTCTCTATCCCACATTGGATTCCATTGTAAATTTGCCACCCTCATATCCTCCTTTACCATTCGTATCCATGTATTCTTTTTCTATTCTTGGAGGCTGTGCTGGAAAATTTTCTTCGTCAGTCTTTCCTCTTCCATTCTCATCAAATGCCCACAAAACATCATCTACGTTTCCTCATTGCATCACTCAACCTTTCAATGTTTCGATATATTTCCATATTACTTTTTAGTTTAAAACCTTCTTCTGTTTTTCTTGGTCCCAATATTTTTCTCTCCTTCTTTTTCCATATTTTCAATTTTTCCCTTTCTGTTGAGAAACAGGCATTCAGAGGCATATAATATTTCAGGACGAACAACTATTTTACAATGACGCAATTTAGCCTAGAGAGATTTTTTTAATTATATATACCCTTAGTTTTTAGGAAAGCGAATTCCATTTTGTTTCAAAAATTTCTACATTAGAAGGTCCCTCGGCCATCTTCTTTTCAGTCATCTTGGAGGGAAACTTATGGGAAGCAAGTTCAGAGAGTAATGGCTTCGAGTAGGTAGGGAACTTATCATGGGTAAGATATGTGCCTGGCTTATGCCAAGATATTTCCTTGAGGAACCACGGTCTGATTAATAATGGATGGGCAACATTAAGACTTACTTTGAATGTCATATGATTGAGATAGGAATGCATAATAAGGAATATGTAGGGGATATTATAAATAGAAATTTATGGAGTTCATATAGCAGTCCATTGTTCCAGAGTCGATCGAAACTTTAAAAAAAAAAGTGTTTTTAATTATGCAAGTTATCTAACATAGAGGCTGATATATGAATGTCCTTTTCTCTGTTTCAAAGGATTTCTTATCAAAACGAATTCCGTTGTCTAAGATTCGAATTATAGGAAGTTTTGTATGTAATATTATTTTTTGTCCTTCTTAATTTTTTTTTTTTTTTAGAATCCCCTCGAGTTACTATAATCTCCCTCTCCTCTCCACCTACAATTTCGTCACTTGAGCACGTGGAATACGAACCACGAAATCAGCTGATAAAAAATATACAAGACTACAGGAAGTGAACTCGGCGGTAGAATGGAACGGAAGGGCTCATTGTTGCAAAATATCGCCCATACAATAGGAGAGGGGGTACGCGCATCAGGATGAAAGGGTCTCCTGTCATCGGAGTATGACAGTCGGAAGGAAATGTGGCGGAAGTAATGTACCTAGGAAGGGATGGCTCGAATGAGGTAGTTGGTACTTGAGTATCTCGATACCTGCAGAATAGGAGTCTTTTGAGCCCACTCAAAAATTACAAAAGGTCTATTCGTTACTTTTCGTAGCAAATGTCTCCTGCAGCAAACACCATTCTAGGAACACTTTTAGCGAATTTCAACGAAATTCGAAAGTGTTCCAAAAGTTTTCTAACTGGAGGCCGCGAGGTAATCTATTTATTAGCCGCTGAAGATCTACCTAAAACATATATAGGGTTGTCCGGAAAATTAATGCAGGATTTCATGTTTAAACCAAAACCTGATATTTTTATTCAAGAGATTATTTATCAGGTTTTGGTTGTGGTAAAGACATAGCATACAAAACTACAATTTTACGAGAAAACATTATTTCTCTATCTTGACTGAGAGCTGAGAAAAAAATAAAACGTGATTTTCATATTGGTTTTTATTTTTATTTTTTTCTCGGCTATCAATGCACATTGGTGGCTATAAATCATATTGCAGTATTATAGGTCCCTACTACCAACACAAAAATTCGGAATTCAAATTTGTGAGTTACAACTCAAAACCTCGCCATGTAAGATGAAACCAAGATATCACACTGTATAAAATTTGGGTAATCGGATCTTATTTAATAGGACTTTTGGGTCGAAACTACGAAGTAGAGTAAATACCTATCCTTTCATAGTAAACTCCATACCTACTCGAATCTAGCCATACCCACTAGTCTCCCAACTTGCTTCACACACAATTCCCGATAATACTCCTAGGCATGTGAAAAAAAAAAAATGTAGTAGAACTTTTATTTAAGTGCTACTCGTGAGTACAATAACATGCTATTGTAATCATCATTCTCAGATTTACTTATTGTATATAATGTATACAGTTGTAAATAACAATAAATAGTTAATAGAAAAAAAAAATCTCCTAAATTAGTATATCATTGAAGAAAAACATAAAACTGATATTATTTTTAATGTGTGGAAGAAAGGAGTAAATATACATGGTGCTGACTATATCATTAATTATTTTAAATATTTACCTATTTATAATACGAGGTGCAATCTGCTAGATTGCAATTTTTGGTATATGAATTAAGTTATGTTTAATTTATTTCATTTATACGTATACAAATAAATTGATTATTTAACAAATATCGATTGGGAGCCCCGGTGATAAGCACACTTATCAATTCATAGTAATACATATATGTTATTTTGAAAGTTTTTTGTTAGATGGTTCTTGTACTGTAAATTAGATTTACTTGAATACTGGGAAAGCGGTAGAAAAAAAAAAAATACTAGAGGTATGCATTATTAATGAAATAATTCCAATATTATGAAGATGGATTCTGGCATGATTTTGTTCAAGCTTTTGGATCTCCTAGTCTCTTATTAGCTATGGTTAGTTTTATGTTCTTTTAAAGGCGAGACAGGACAAGACCGTTATCCCACGGATGGCGTGCCGACGAATAACACCCTCTCGAGGAAGGCAAGGCGCCCGTCCTAGCCGACTTGTAAAAAAGGAAAGTTACACGGGAGCTGAAGTACATATTCATAAGGACAACCCGTGGTTATGGGTCCTCGGATTCCGTAGTAAACATGGGAGGACTCCATTCATAATATGGCAGCTCATCTGGGAAGCGGCCGCTTAATTCATGCTAACCACTTTATGGCCCATTACCACTCTTGAGTCGTCTTATTCTGTGCTTGGACAAAAAGAGGTACTCGGTACCCTGGGGGCTAATTGATAAGGATATTAGCATAAGAGGTATCTGTCTTCTGAGGTTACTGATGTTTCTTAATGCGGTGATGATATTTGGAGCAGTGATATTAACATTTGTATAGCTCTGTCAGTTACAAACTACAACATCAACAATGTATCAAAGAAGTTTTCCCCCCCGTTAAATTGTCTAATGACTGATTCTCGAACTGTGGGCAAACCTCAAGTTATATACATGATTCTATCTCCTTGTAAATACACTATTTTTCATTTATTTTTTTAAAATAATCTAAGTTTGCTGTTAAGAAAATATAATAATGATAATACATATTCACCTAATATATTTTAATCTCTACTTTAGGCTCAGGAGTAGGCCATAAATAGTTCTCAGATTAGTATCCAGTTTATTATTATTTTTTAAAAGAGCTTCTTATTACTGAAACCTACTAGAAACAACGGTATCATAAGTAGCCCAAAACGGTAAAGCTAAGTTTGAAGGAGTTTTTTGGTTCATGTTGAGATCGATTTTATCTATCATAATAATAATAACCTCAAAACTATTTATTTAGTTTCTAGAAATAAAATTATTATTTAAACACAACTCATACTTACATGACTATTAAATTACTAACTTCGAAGAGGTACATTTGTCAAAAAAAACAAACAAAAAAACAACATTCAAAATTATGATAAAATCATTCAATCACCTCATTCTTGACATAGACAACAAAAATAAGCTCCTATTCTAAAATACCAATCCACATGAGCCGATTCTCAAGCATGTATTTGATCCAATCGTCTTCAGGTTGGCAAATGATATTGAAAATACCCTTGAATATCAAAATTTTTTTTTATTTAAGAATAATAATCACAAAAATATTTTTAAAATACTGTGCTAACTTTCGTTTTTTTTTTAATGAGATCACCAGATTATCATGTATATCATGTTGAATCATACATTTTAAAATAATTTTTGCAGCTGCACACATTGAACCATATTTGATTCAAACCATAGCTACATATATACAGCTTAAAACTATGTAAACTCGCTTTGCCCCACAGAAATTTTTTTTATTTAAGAATAATAATCTCAAAAATATTTTTAAAATATCCTGGTGTCTTTTAAGTTTAAAACTACAAACAATAAAATAAACTTAAAAATTAGTAACCATAGTTCTGATCGTTTACAAGCTCACAACTGTTTCTATTATTCGCCTCACCACGGGTAGGAAGTTTACCCCAATCAACTCAATCAACTGAGTCTAGGCGTGCGTAGATTAATGTCAAGTTGTCGGCTGTTTTCTATAATCACTCCAGCATCAGATAAGGCGACATTCAATGGATAGTTCATTGAACAAATAAACTCTAATTCGAGCAGATTATTTTATCTATCCAATATGTTTTAATTAGAGTAATTAAAGAGATTGTTGGAATGGAGTGAAGTAATGAACAATACGATAAAGAGGAATAGCGATAATTCATACAAGCACTCTGCACCATTGAAAGAGCGATAATAACGTAAAAATGAAACATGAAGTATAAACATGCGTGGCACATATATACACGTCTTTTTTATACACAAATTCTTTCATTTCGCTTCATTAATAAACATTATGAAAATAGCTTTAAATCTTCGAAGCGATTAACACTAAAAAAAGACCATTTAAATTAAATCAAACACGGCTGCAACCGCAAGATTATAAATAGTTATAAGATAATTATTATTTTTAATATATTCCTAACGCAGGGTTATTTTGTCAATGTAGTAGAAGTATAGAATGTGATCTCTCAATCCTTTTATTTATTATGTCTATTATCATGTTTAACCAACTTAAAACATAAATGTAACAGATTACTAAAAATTAAAAATCTCTTTTGAAAAAAAAAAGAAGAAAAAATCACTAGGAGTGTTATACAGAATGAAATCAGTATTTTTTAAAGTGATGTTTTGGAACCAAAACTTTTCGATAGTAAAATAAATTGGCATTACAAAAAAATGTCCATATGAGGGCAATAGAAACAAACAATATCTATTAGAAAAACAAATTTATTATACAAGATATATCAAAGTTAAAGACATATCAGACAATAAATAAATATCTTCTATTATAAAATTGGTTTGTAATCAAAGATGAAAAAATATTTTTGTAACTTTTTTTTTTTTTTTTTTTTTTTTTTTTTTTTTTTTTTTTTTAAATAAAAAGTGGAAGAATCCGCGTACAATAACGAAATAATTTGAAGTTACAGAACTATACTGAATTTCAGCAGTATCCAGCGGTTTCTATAAATAGACTTTAGATCATTGATACTCACAGATACCTATCGTTTCAAAAATAGCAAACTCACTTGTTTCTTAACTCCTCCCATTTGATTCCCTATAACCCACTAAGGTATCTGAAAGAAGAGGACCTTCTAAAACAGAAGTTTTATGGAAGTTTCTCAACAAGTCGTAGGTGTGTCCTTAAATTCACGATTCTTCAGATTCATTATGTTTTGCACAGATGTAAATTTCAATGAACCATTAAAAAAAAAAAAAATTAAAATAAATAATAAAAAAAGAATAAATGTTGGACTATTTACCAAACGATACAATATTTACATGGACCTTACTAAAGGTTAGTTTTGAATGAGATTATTCTCGAAGATTATTATTGTTTTTTCTTATAATTATTGTTATTATTATTGTTTTTTCTTATTATTATAAGATTATTCTTGTTTTTTTCTTTCTTGATTATTTTTAAAAAAATATATTCTGTGGCTTGATAACAACTATTAATCTGTTTCTAATTAAATTAAATTATTAAATAGTCCGTTTATTTATGTAATAGTTTTTGAAAATTTGGAATTTTGAAAAACAGGTTATAATTCAAATATATTAAAATTTTAAAAATATACAGGGCGATTCTCTCTGATTCTCTTTAATTTTTTCCTTTGCTTTTCATTCCAATGAAGAGTTTGTTTTGTTTAAAATACAAATTTTCACTAAGAAATTATCATAATCTTTTACTAAAATAAGTACCTAATTTGTATGGCAATTGAAAACACTATATTTTTTCCGATTTTAAAAATAAATTTGAACTACGAAATCATTAATTTGATATTACCATTCAAAAAATAGTTAAATTTTCCAATTTTTTTCTGATATTTGCAGTTGTTTTTTTCGAAAAACAGTAAGTGCTGAAGTATTATAAGAAACTGTAGCTTTCCTAAATAAGCTGAAGATCAAGGGATCCAAAGCTGTTCTTTAGGTCCCAAGTTTGTGAAATTTAAGGTTGCATATGCTCTCTTCTTATTGTAAATTTAATGCTGAATCCATAAATGTGTAGATATTACAGTTGTAAGGTGCGTGGCAATTAAGAAAAATACTATTTTATTTTCCTCTATATTTCAAACTAAATCGTAATTCCAATCGTGATATCCTTATACAAGCCTTAGTCAAAAATCTTGACAACAATTAATATCTTATATCCGCACACTAGAAAACAGGTAACAGTAGTATATGTGGTTATAGGTATCAGCTGGAGTGAGGTTTCTCATGGATTTGCCACTGCATTGTATGAAAATGAAAATTAGGTAAACTCCGGCAGTGGCAAATCCATTTCACATAGCCTCTTTGGTTATCACGCCAGCTGATATGAACCTTCCCCAAACAGTGTTGCCCGCTACAAAGCTTTTATGGTTTCCTAAAAAAATCGTTGAATTATCAAGTATTTGCAACGGATGGGAATATAAAGGTGCTGTCAGCGGCATATTTCTTCATTTTTGATCTACTTTTTTCTCGCCAAGAGGGAATATAACCCTGCATATTAAAGGTATCTTAGTAGTGCTTAACTTATTTATTATTTTTAAAGCGAAATAAACCTCTTCTACATGAAAAATCTATAAGATATTTTTAATTTTTTTTTTTTTTTTGCTTGATTTTATGTGTTGTTTCAGTGTTTTATGGGATTTTCAAAAATTATTAAATATTTTTTTGGCTTTTGGGAAAAACAAAGCTAAAAACTACCCTCTCGTAAATAAGTATCAAAAGTCTCGATTTTTCAAATCGGGTTTTGTTGCATAATAGTTCCCCTTCATATCTGCACACAAACAATTATCACCAATGATTATGTAACTACATTTTAGATATTAGATTGTTTTTCTTATTTACTTTTTCTTACTAGTGTATTAAGCTACCGAAACAGCATTATAATTCTTTCATTAGCTAGGAATGATATTATAAATTAAATTGAATTAAAAAAGGAGACCGGGCAGTGTCGTGCGACTGGAGCCGTGGAGCTCTGCCGTGCCCGGACCTGCCCCACGGCACGCGACTCTCCCATTTCCATAACTATGCTCCTCATTACAATATTTATAATTTATTCTACTTTTTTTCCTACTTGCTTTTCTAATTATATCTTCAGGGCATAATCTCCGTCTCCATAATTCGTCTTAGGGCCCACTTCATTTTGTAAAAGTGATTTTGGAAGTTTTAATTTTTTTTTTATCATGATTCGTCTGACAAAAAAAGACGTGGGTAACTTAATCATACACACCTTTTGTTGATAGTGCACACTTTACATTACACCTTCAAAAAAAGTGGGAAGGTATTTAGATTTTACGTAGAGTTTTAATACCCGGAGGCGATAGATTATAAGTCGTATTTATGACTCGTTATGAATATACAAATTTTATGGGATACATCATACACATCCAGATATCTTTCTTCATAAATTAATAATTAAAAACTATATATATTCTAACACAATCTTAAATTTAAATTATTTACTCTTTTGGACTAAATATGGATCAACCATAACTAATATATTTTGCTAAAATTGTATTACTAAATAAACAAATTTATTTTGTAAATCCTTAAATTTTATCATACGAACAAAGATTTTTAACTTTTAATACCAAGCAAAGATATCAAAATTTAAGATTTACAATAATTATTATTTTTTAATTTTTTTTTTTGGAATCCACATACAAGACTAAAACGGCAAGAAACTGCCCATCGTTACAGACCACTTAAACATTTACTAAACAAATGTTCAAAGCCTCCTGTTAATTACAAAAGACTCGTCTATATGACTGCAATTAGACCTATTTAGACTGTTGAGCTTTGTATCTCTAAATCCATCCAATTTATCTATTTTCAATTTATACATTTTTAATATCATTTTTTGACTAGGAACTTGAATTTGTCAATAAAGTTAATTCAAATGTTGAGCTCATCTATCCAAATACAGGGTGAGTATCTCTTAGTGTTAAAATAAATTGGGTGAAACTAGATAAAAAATGTAAAAAAAATGCCGCAGACCTCACCTTTATTCCAATCCGTTGCAGATATACGATAAATCAAAGATTTTTTTTTTTTTTTAAGCAAACCACGGTTTTTATCATAAAAGCTGTAATACCTCTGTTTTGTTCAAATATTTTTTCAAATTATGACCACATTTTCGGATTTAGCATTCAATTTCCAATAAGAGCAGAGTACATTTAACCTTGATTTTTACAAGCTTGGGATCTGAAGAACAGCTTGATCTTCACCTTATTAAGGGAAGTTACAATGTCTTATATCACTTCAACGCTCACCGTTTTTCGAAAAACCTTTCCACAAAACTGCAAATCTTACAAAAACTTGCAAATGTAACCTGATTTTCAATGATATGTTAAAATTAATGTTTCTGATTCGATTTCATGGAGAAATTTACTTTTAAAACCGAAAAAACATGGTGTTCTCATTTGGCATACAAATCAGCTACTTGTGTAAATAAAACATTAGGACAATCCCTTAATGAAAACGTGCATTTTCAACGTAATAATCTCTTCATTGGAATAAAAAGCAAAGAAAGAAATTATTGTTAAAAAAACAATGAAGAAAAAACTATCAATAAAACAACACCAGATCAAAGGATCTTATGTTATTACATTTATTTATTATTAATATTAAGGATTTATTTTATTAGATTTTCAATGTAAGGTTTAAAACGCAATGATAATGAACATATACCTCAATTTTGTCGTTAGCTTCAGAATGCAGATTGTGTTAAAGAATACCACTTTTTGAGGTGATTTTTATGGGCAGAAAAGCCTGTTTTTACAGGGGAAGCCATTTCTACCTTTTCATGTAGGTTATCGTTGGTTAATTCATATTTGTATTGTCGAATAATGTGGAGGAGCACCATGGTGTTGGAAAATCATCTTTTGCCGAACTTATGGTGGAAGATCGTTTTTTACACTACTCACCCTGTATATACCGCTGGTAACATCTTAGGAGATCACAATCTTTGAGTTGTGAATACGATTTCAAATAAAATAAAATAAAATTATTTTAAATTAAATTATTATTAATTAATCGTAAAAATATACATTAACATTATAAATATTATGTAGCAGACTTAAATATAAAACCATTTATGTAAGTACAATCTGCTTATCTTTCTAGAAAAGAAATGCCATGACATTGAAATGCTCCTGTGGGCAACCGGCCTTGGTCCTAGTCTAGAAGGACGCGAACTCGCTCCTGATGACCTCTGCCGCATCTAGTTCAGCTCGCCCACTTTCTCGCCTATTCAAAAAAAAAAAAAAAAAAAAAAAAAATCTATTTTCTAAAGATAGTTCTTCCACTTTCGAATCCTTTTAAAGGAACAGAAAACAAGTTGGCATAGTCATTAGTGGCTATTAATAAGTGAAAACATTCCTAAACCTAATCATATGTAAAATAAATTAATTAATCTTTTGGTTGAATTTCGAATTCAGCCAGAAGAGTATTTCCTTTTCGACACGAAATTAAAAAAAATATATATATATTTTTTGTAATTTGTGACCTTTAATAAATAAACGATTTCCTTTTTGGTTTTTATTGTCCAGGTAAAAGTTTTAAAATAAATATTTATAGTATAAGAGTGTTTTCTAAATTCTGAAATATCGTTTAAATACGCATACATTTTTACGAGTATATTCACAGGAAAAGTGAACTCAAGTCTACAAGCTCAAATCAATCACTACACCTCTACTTAAAACATTTTTGTTTCGTTAAAATAAAAAGTATACCTTGGCTTTTTAATTTTTTTAACTGAATAAGTTCACTGAATATATGAGGCTACAACTGATGGATCACGGTATAGATTGAAACAGTTTTTGGTGTATTTACTGCAAACAAATATTGAATACGTGTACGTTTTATTAAAATAGTGTTTCTCAAGTCCTACAAAACATTTTAAAATAGTAGATTATGTTATCAATTTTGTTATGTTATGCATTAAATACAAATTTAGTTGTAAAAAAAAAAAAAATTAAAGAAAAAAAAATAACCGAGAACGGTGGTGCTTCATATAAAATAAAACAATAGAATATTTGTTTAACTTTAAACGAACACGTTTTCGACTTCTTCAAGATTTACTTGACAAACGTTCAAACCTTCCGATTAGTTACAAAAGTCTCATTTACATAACATTAACTAGACCTATTTGGATGTATAGGATTGAGCTTCGGGGCTCCATTGAACCATCCAATACATCTCGTACCTTCAAAATCTTTAGGAAAATCCTCAATTATTCTTACTTTGTCATAAACGAACTTACATTTTTGACTTATTGTTAGCCCAAACCAGTTGATAATCATTTCATAGCAAACTCCATAATCATTAAAATCCATTTGCATCACAACTCGCTTCCCACTCTATTCCAGATAACCCTCCGAGGTGCTAAAAAGAAGATGGCATTGGGACCTGTAAATATAGTACTTTATGTCATTTTTATTATTATCATCCGCTTTCCTTGTATTTTATTTATAATGCATACAGTAGTAAATTTGAATAAAAAAACACTTTAAACGAATCTCAGATTTGAGTTTCTCACCTCAAAAGAAAAAAAAAATTAAATTAAATAAAAACTAGGTACATTTGTTTTGGTTGATTTTTAAAACATTTCGATCTTTGAATTTAAAAGCATACTATGACATTTTAGTTTATCTTCTCGACAAGCAGTTGACAGGTTCTTTTATAAATATGAAAGTACTCTTAAGTATTAATAAGTATAATTTATTTATTACCCATATGTGTATAAATACAGGCTACTTATTAATGGATATGATTCTTTATTGAAATTTCCTTTATGGAAGCAAATTGGCTTTATATATCACTTACGTTCAAATTTGTTATTAAAATTTTTCTTTCAGTTTGATAAATAAACAAGATGAATTTTTTACTTAGAAAAATGTTTTATTCACATCCTAAATTTAACTAACAAATATTTTTTTCCTAATCTTCCTAAAATATACATTTTTTAAACACTTGTCATTTGACCCGTTGTGGTGAAAATATTTATATATGAAATGTTGGTAGGCTTAGTGTTGAGGTCAATTTCTTCGTTTACGATATTACGACTTCGATAGTGAGGAAATAACTTTCATTGACGAAAAATAGAAATTCAGGTTTCTTAGATGAAAAGCATGATGGATGTGGAGCAGCATGGATGTAGCTAAATTCAATTAAATTTTTTTTTTAGAAATAAGGCTTTCTAATTGGACGTTCACCTAGTGGTTGTAGGTTACATTATTCATAACGTTGCACGTCATAAAACTTATTTTTATTGTTTCTCGTCAGCCTTGAGAGGTTTCATCAAAGAAGGAAAAGTGTCCTTTTTTTTCCAACATATAGCGACCTTGATCAGAAATTATTAATTGAAACAATATACCCCATCTGTATGAAGATATAAAAAAAAGATGTTTTATTTCGGATTCTAAAAAGCGGCGCTGCAATAGAGATAATGAGGCTAATGAGAGTCTATATCTGGTTACGTCTCATTCCCCTATGAAATCAGAGATAATTGAAAGTCTCTCATTTCAGTCCTCAATCGCTCCTACTTCACAGTCCATTATATACAGGGTGAGTATCTCTTAGTATAAAAAAAAAAATTGGGTTAAACTAGATCAAAAATGTAGCTAAATGCCGCAAATCTCACCTTTCTATTCCAATCCGTTGCAGATATACGATAAATCGAAGACTTTTTTGAGGAAATCACGTTTTTTTTTTCCCATAAAAAACTGTAATATCTCCATTTTGTCTAAATATTTTTCAAATTTTGGCCACATTTTCAGATTTAGCATTAAATTCCCTATAAGAACAGAGTACACGTAACCTTGAATTTTACAAACTTGGTATCTAAAGAACAGCTTGATCTTCACCTTATTTGGGGAAGTCACAATGTCTTATTTACTTCAACGCTCACCGTTTTTCGTAAAAACTATCCACAAAACGTCAAATCTCACAAAAACTTGCATTATGACAATCCCTTAATGGAAATGTGCATTTTAAACATAATAAACTCTTCATTGGAATAAAAAGCAAAGGAAAAAATGATTGTTTAATAGAAAATAAAGGAAAACTGTCAATAAAGCGACACTACATCAGAGGATCTCATGTTAATACATTTATTTATTTATTATGTGATTTATGGCTAGGTGAGTCTCATTTTTACAGGGGAAGGCATTTCGACCATTCATAATAACGATATACATGGATTGGTAGAAATGCCATCCCCTGTAAAAACAGACTCATCTGCCCATACTTCAAAAAGTAGTATTCTTAGACACAACCTGCATTCAGTAGCTAACGGCAAAACTAAGGTCTATGTTCATTATCACTGGGTTTTAAACATTACATTGAAAATCTAATAAAATAAATCCTAAATAATAATAATAAATAAATAAATGTAATAACATGAGATCCTCTGATGTAGTGTCGCTTTATTGACAGTTTTCCTTTATTTTCTATTAAACAATCATTTTTTCCCTTGCTTTTTATTCCAATGAAGAGTTTATTATGTTTAAAATGCACATTTCCATTAAGGGATTGTCATAATGTTTTATGGATCTCATGTTATTACATACATGTTATTATTTTATTAGATTTTCAATGTAATGTTTAAAACCCAGTGATAATGAACATAGACCTTAGTTTTGCCGTTAGCTACTGAATGCAGGTTGTGTCTAAGAATACTACTTTTTGAAGTATGGGCAGATGAGTCTGTTTTTACAGGGGATGGCATTTCTACCAATCCATGTATATCGTTATTATGAATGGTCGAAATGCCTTCCCCTGTAAAAATGAGACTCACCTAGCCATAAATCACATAATAAATAAATAAATGTATTAACATGAGATCCTCTGATGTAGTGTCGCTTTATTGACAGTTTTCCTTTATTTTCTATTAAACAATCATTTTTTCCTTTGCTTTTTATTCCAATGAAGAGTTTATTATGTTTAAAATGCACATTTCCATTAAGGGATTGTCATAATGTTTTATTTACCCAAGTAACTGATTTGTATACAAAATGAGAACACCATGTTTTTCGGTTTCAAAATTAAATATCTCCATGAAATTGAAACAAAATCATTACGTTTAACATATCATTCGAAAGCTGATTAAATTTGCAAGTTTTTGTGAGATTTGACGTTTTGTGGATAGTTTTTACGAAAAACGGTGAGCGTTGAAGTAAATAAGACATTGTGACTTCCCCAAATAAGGTGAAGATCAAGCTGTTCTTTAGATACCAAGTTTGTAAAATTCAAGGTTACGTGTACTCTGTTCTTATAGGGAATTTAATGCTAAATCTGAAAATGTGGCCAAAATTTGAAAAATATTTAGACAAAATGGAGATATTACAGTTTTTTATGGGAAAAAAAAAAAAACGTGATTTCCTCAAAAAAGTCTTCGATTTATCGTATATCTGCAACGGATTGGAATAGAAAGGTGAGATTTGCGGCATTTAGCTACATTTTTGATCTAGTTTAACCCAATTTTTTTTTTTACACTAAGAGATACTCACCCTGTATAAAGCATAAGAAGACTAAAAGAGAGGATATTTAAACTGTGAAAACATTACGTTCCCTTGTATGAGTTGTTTACATTTGATTGTAATTGTTTTTTTCATGCTTTTTCCTTGTCGATCATTCTAGTTTTATTATATTCTTCCAGATACCTTATTCATGTTCTTGTTACAGTGATTTATATTTGATTACAGCCTGAAGGTATGAAAAGAGGTGATTTGTTGTTACCAAGGTCAATTTGTTAATAAAACGTAAAATTTGGCCGGTGCTGAAATATATGACTAACATAATTCACTGTCTTCAAAACTTGGTTCATTGGGCTTTAATTTTTTTTTTTTTTTGACAGAGCTATGTCTTTTGGCTGGGTCTATATTCTTTTGGCGTAACGTGTTTTTTCAAACTCACACCTCATACGCTTTAGCTTTCCAACCTCATACGCTTGGTGCTTCTCGGATCGAAAATTTACAAAAAAAACTCCTCTAACAGCCAATTTACTGGAGAATACTTTATTGTTTTATAAAATTTGTCACTAGCACGTTTAGGTGCTGCATTGGTTTGAATGAAAAAAGTCACGATTTGCCTTCATTTTTAAATTTTGTGGCTTTTTGTACACGCTCCAGCTCTGTTGGTGTTGCCCGGATCGAAAATTTACCGACAGTTTCCTGATTAGAAACTTAATATATTTTGTTATATAACATTCGCCGCTAGGATCTACCGTTTAGGAGCTATGGTTTGAAAAAAGTTATGTTTGAAAACACCGTTTTCTCCTAACTGTATTTCTTTTATTTATAATAATCGTCAATTGTTAATTTAATATTATTAATTTGATCGCTTGAATTATAAAATCTTAATTAGGAAAAACAGCATTATATATTTTTTCCCCAGTCAGGGAAGGAAATTTAAGTATTTCTAATCGGAATGACAAATATTATTGGATGTCATTTCATCTTTTAAAAATTTTGGTCCCAAAATTTGGTCTTTAGAACTTGTGTTCATACGGTAAAACGTTTTATCATTAATCATTTCATCTTTTAAAAAATATGGTACCAAACTTTGGTCTTTAGTACTTGTGTAAATACGGTAAAAAGTTTTATAACTAACAAAATAGTATCTTTAGTTTTATTCCTGCCTCAGTGATATAAGGTAATTCGAGTCCAGTTGTCTTCCAATTTGCTTTTCGTTCCATTGCCGATAACCCTTGCAAATGCTTAGGGACTTACAAAGAATAATGTAGAACACGAACAGGAATAAATTTTGAAATTTATTTAAGAGAAACAATTGCAATTAGCGATGTATGTGGTTAAGCATTTGGTCTGGCTAAATATATATATATACCTTGATGTGTGTTTTCGAAGGTTCCGTGAAAGGACATATTATCAGTTTTTGTATCGTTATTTGAACCTCCAGATTCATTTTATTATTATTATAGTAATGATAATAAACAAAGGTTTAGCAAACCCGAAGGTTCAATGCCGATATCGCTTATCTGACCAGACACGTTCCTCCATCCCACCCTAGCAAAACCCATATCCCCAACATCAAACCTGAGGCAATCCTTCCATCAAGTCTCGGTTTACCCGATGGCTCAAAACTGATTACCCTTTTTGGAATTCGGTTATTATTAAATCTTACGACTTTACCTGCCTATCCATCGTCGTTATACACAACTTCAACATTTACTTTAAAAATATCCAAAGCTTCCAATAAAATACAAAAGACTGATTTACGTGGCTGTAGACCTATTTGAAAAAACGGAGTTGAGCTATGGGGACCCGCTAAACCTAATTCATCTCGAATCCTTACTATCCAAAATCGTACGGAAATCATCAAATTTCATATAATATACCAAGCAAACCTTGATTTTGTCAAACCAGATGCCAATCCTTTCATAGTTAACTATACCCACTCTGATCCATTGGTCTTGAACTTGCTTAACATTCGATTCCCGATAACCCTCCAGGGCATTTGGAAAGAAGTTAGTCAAGAGACCTACTTATGTAGACATTTTATTTAAGTGCTTCAAATGAGTAGTTCCTTACTAGTTATTGACATGTCAGTGCAATAAGTTTCCTCAAATTTATTTGTTGTATATATTGTATTAAGTTGTAAAAATAAACCTGGAATAAATCTTACCCGATACAGATATGCTAAACTAATAATTTTAAATATTTATTTAATTTTCTTAATGTAATGCAAAGAACTGAGAAGAATCTAAATAAAATAAGAGCGAGCCCAACAGGCCTTTGAAGGCTAACCAACTCAGGCCCTGTCTAATTACGACAAACCGAGGATGTGTCCGCTCCTGTCCAGTGTCAACCTATTAACCCTTCCTGAAACAAAAAACCAAACAGAGGAATAGTTACTAGAAGAAACAAACACAAAGCCCGCCGCTGGTACACTTGAGAAAGAAAAAAAGGCGAGAGTGAACAGACTATTAATCGGCCTCAGTGGTGGTGGGGGGGGGGGGGGGGAGGGGCTGTGGAATTCGAAAATGAGTGCAGGGGCACCCCCCCGGGGAAGGTAGTTTTTGCTGCGCCCCCTCGAAATATACAGACCGCCACGCGCCTCTCCCTCTCTACCCAGCGCTGTTGTTAAGTCATAGATGTAGTATCTGCCTATGATATAGTGTGCTGTTAGGGTAGGTTCAATTTGTATCGTATTCATTTGAACATATATAATAATTTTTATTTACTTCTAGTCGCACTATTGACGATAGTAACAAAAACGTTACGAATGTTTTATATGT
This sequence comes from Euschistus heros, assembly GCA_003667255.2. NCBI lineage: Eukaryota > Metazoa > Arthropoda > Insecta > Hemiptera > Pentatomidae > Euschistus > Euschistus heros. The sequence continues at coordinate 656,207 of RCWM02000426.1, read as the reverse complement.
TTATAATATTTGTAATCATTTATAGTGAAAATTTATCCTACACATTTATTTAGTCTAGTTTTTTAAATTACCCTAAGAGGTTCGCATGATGGTAAAGAAGGATCAATACAATTGGGATAGATGAATCATTTTAACTAATTCACTCTTTTCCAATAGAAGTGGCAATTAATTCATCAATCCTAATTCTTAAATAATTATCTATTTACAATTTTATAACACCATTTTAAAATTTTAAAACATTAACCTTATATATATATATATATATATATATATATATATATATATATATATATATATATATATAACATACACAGTGGGAAAAACTACCCTGAAGAAATTCATTTTGATCCCATATTACAGCCTAATATCCCACCTGGTTGTGTTAAAATGTATTTCATTCCTTTCAGAGGAAGGCTAAACAGTGTTTACGAGAAACCCACTAACCCACTTTACCTCTGTGTGGAGAAGCAGGGAATTGTGAAGGCTTCCCATATCATCACATGATACAAAAATCTAGACTTTAATGAGCATGCCTTTACATAATTAATAATTTGAACAGGCTAAAACTAATAAACCAAAACTTACTTAAAAGAGACAAGCATTTGTTTCATCACTAAAGCATGTTTATAAAGAACACAATGAATGCTCTTCCAATTTTTAGATTTTTCTTATTTTCTTGTAATCACACAAATCGATGGGATTTTTCACAATCAAAGCAGTTAACTCCAAGCAATTACGTTCATCGTAAAAATCGTCTATGAAACGGAATATTTCTTCCCCAATTGTATTTGCAGGAAGTGGTTATCATAGAATGTCCTCCCCGAAACATGATCAAGTATTTATGATAAATCAAGAATCCTCCTTCTTTGTGTTGTTTGACAATGGCACCATGTCACAAGTTTAACCTGTCATAAGTTTCATATGTCATTGTCATCTTATTTCCCTTACCTAAAGACAAAATAGACCCTTCCCAAAAAAGCCATGTATATGAACTAAACTGTAATGACTGTAAAGCTAATAATATAATAATGTAATAAGCTAAAATGAGAATAAGACGCTGAATTCCAACTTCGCTAACCATTTAAATTTAAAAAACCATCAATTCAACAAAAATCCGCGAGTGACAACAAATCTGGTTCCAGTAAGAACGGCAAAAAAACCAACCAATCAAAGGGAAAACCTGAAAGAACCATCTTTTTATCCTTTAACTCGTTCTGCTTTAGATCCTGATATTTTTAGAAGCCCTTGTAATTATACCACTTTTGGTGTGTATCGACATGTTTGACTTACTGTCTCACATTTTTTAAATTTAATATATATATATATATATATATATATATATATATATATACCAGGTATGCAAGTTTAAAATGTCGTTTATTTCTTAAAATATATACACAGTAATTTAAAAAAAAGTATAATATATTTTATTCAAAGTACTGACCCTCGCTTTCTACACATTTTGTCCACCTCTCGGGCAATATATGGATACCATTCCAAAAGAATGCTTCATCTTTATTTGAAATCCATTCATCGAGCCATTTTCGTACGTTTTCGAAATTGTTGAAGTGTTGCTCCGCCAATGAGTGTCCCATCGATGAGAAGAGGTGATAATCAGAAGGCGCCAGGTCAGGTGAATACGGCGGGTGGGGTAGGAGTTCCCAACCAAGCGAAGAAATCGTTTCCTTAGTCAATCTGGCTGAATGTGCAGGAGCGTTATCATGCTGAAGAATGACTTTGGCGTGCCTGTGAGCCCATTCTGGGCGTTTTTTCGATCAATGCGTGACTCAAATTGATCATTTGTTGTTGGTAGCGCTCGGTATTGACTGTTTCGCCGGGTTTGAGAAGCTCGTAGTATACTACTCCCTTCTGATCCCACCACACACACAGCATTGTCTTCTTCCCAAAACGATCCGGTGTTGCACTCGATGTGGATGGTTGTCCTGGCGTTACCCATGATTTTTTTCGTTTGGGATTCTGAAAATAAATCCATTTTTCATCGCCAGTTACAACTCGATGCAAAAAACCCTTTCTTTCGTGGCGTAAAAGCAGCATTTCGCACACAGTTTTTGGTTTTTCCATCTGTCGTTCGTCCAATTCATGTGGAACCCATTTTCCAACCTTTTGAATCTTTCCCATAGCTCTCAGGCGATCGGAAATGGCTTGCCTAGTGACATTCAACTGTTCTGTCATCATTTGTTGGGTTTGGGTATTGTCTTCGTCTAATAAAGATTGCAATTCCAAGTCCTCAAACTTTTTTGGTCGATTTTCTCGTTTTTGATCAGTAACATCAAAATCACCACGTTTGAAACTTTGAAACCAACGTTCACATGTCCTGACGGTTGGAGCAACATCGCCATAAGTCTCAACAAGAATTCGATGACATTCAGATGCCTTTTTCTTTTGATTAAATAAGAAAATCATGACGTGCCGCAAATGCTCTTTATTTGGCTTAAAATTAGACATTTTTAACACCAAAGAAAGGTATAATACGTCCACGTAAACGACTTAAAAACAACTGACTTTTGTAAACAAATGACTAACAAACAAAATAGCGTTTAGAGATAAGCAAATCCTTCAATAGGCTAAGAGCGCATTCTATTGGAATTAAAACGACATTTTAAACTTGCATACCTGGTATATATATATATATATATATATATATATATATATATATATATATATATATATATATATATATATATATATAATCTGTTTAGCAAAGTGCTGATGTTTTGAAATTGTTTGCATGTTTTAGAACTGATGTTGAATGTTGTTTAACATTCACAGAATCTAGTCTTTAAATAAAAAAATCTGATAGAAGTTGAAAATAATTCATCAATCCTAAACACTAAACTATTTGAAAATTGATAATTACCTATAAAATAAAATAAATAAAATTCAAAACGTTCATGTAGATTTTTCTGAAGGTTCATCCAAATTAGTAAAATTTAATAAATAATGGTAATTAGATACTATTAATTAATATATTAATAATTAAATAAAAATTAAAAAGAAATTGATGAAGATTAAACAGCAAAAATAAATATTTTTTTCATGTTTATCTTATAATTATTTAAAATGATATTTATTTAATTTTGTAATCTTAGTCCTAAAACGATATTTACAGTATAGTTGGAATGTTGGTTGACACAATGAACGGTTAAAAATAACTGTTAAAAACGGTCCACCTAACTGATTATAGGATTGTTATATAATTATAAGCAATTCGTTATTAAAAAAATAATAAAATGAGAAGTTTGATAAAGCATTCTTCAATAACTATATCAAACAAGTTATGTTGCATTTGACTATATATATACATATGGTTATTTTAGACATATTTAATTTTAAAATAAATTAACCAATATACTAAAATAAACAAGCACTCTTTAAAAAAAAAAATAAATAAAACAAAAGAGAACTTTTTAATAATGTAAAGGAACTTAATTCACCTATATCCAATCGCCAGAAATTTGATGACTGGATGACTTGTGAAAAAATAGACTTATTTCATCTCAGCAGAAATGTGAGTTCTTTTAACATTGGAATCTTCGTTAACATACCTCTTTCGACATGGAAGCAGACCCACTCCCTTAAAAATCTTAATTTTTTTATTTATTTATTTTTTTCCCCCCATCGGATATTTCAGAAGAAGCACCAAAAGTTCCTTCGAAATATCGCAGGTTGACGTGCCACGGTATTTTACAAAGTGAAAAAACAATTAATTAAAGCTCGCGTTTGTGTAATTTAGTTTTTTTTTTTTTTTAAGGAATTCGATGAAGCGAAAAATTTTAATTAGTCGTTGACTTGCTTAAGACTCGAAACCCCCTTTTTATAACAGACCGTAATAAATATATCCTATTTCAGGTGACTGAGTTAAAAAACATTGTAAAATGTGGCGATAAAATTTAAAAGAACCATATTAGGGGTTTGACTTTTATGAATACGCCAATACCAGAGCAAAAGCTAATTTAAATTGTTTTTCTTCTGTTTTTAGAGTTTCACGAACAAATTCGTTATCATCAATTCGCTTGGCAGGAGTACCCCAAGGTGCAATATTGGCCCCTTTCATTGATACTCCACTGGTACATACATATACTGACAGTATAAGAATTATCATGCATGAAGATATGATTAAATTTACAAAATAGTTTACTACAATTGCACTGTTAGTACTCATTTTTGGGGCCACAAAAGCAAACAAAAATAATTCCAAATTACTAGAAACAACAAATAACCATGCTCAAAGTCGCCTCCTTTTGTTATTATTAGATAAAAAGGCTTATAGACATCACTAAAATTAAAATATCTAATATTACAAGGAGGGAAGTAAAAGAGATTTGGAAGAAAGATCCATTGCATTGAGTTACGGTAACCGATTTCTGTCCGGGATGTGGTACTGCTGGAAATGGAATTCTAATAAGTTTGATTTTTATTTGACATAGTGAAGAAATAATCGTTTTGTAAATAAATAAACGAAAAAAAAACAAATATAATTGCCCAAATCAAGGTGATGATTTGTCATTTTTAAGCGTGTATTTTATTCGAACTATTTCACAAAATTTGAATGATGGTTCTTAAACTTACACATATATACGCCATCTCAATTTACAGTATCTTACTTATGATGCGAAGCATCATGGATCTGTCGAGAAGAACCAAATATTTGGGATTCATATAATAGTTTAAAAATTATACATTCCCTTTATCCACAGCAGGGAGTTACGTTATTGACTGCTTTATAGGAACTAGATTCTTAACACTCAGGCATAGGTTCGATTTTGGTTGTATGCGGAAAATTCAGTTATTCCAGCTCAACAGAGGGATCAGGAGAGCTTCCTGGTGCATATCCAGGATCTTTGAAGAGCGTACACAGATTGTGGGGGGGAGGGGTGGAGGATGAGTATGTTTTCAACCAAATCTCCTTCCATAAACGTTAGGTAAAAGTACATTGTGACTTTGTTGATAAAGATTTTTTTTTTTTATGTCTTATTTTCATGTTATTGTATTCACTTTCAACACATTTACTTGTACATATTTTATACAGTTGTAAATTTCAATAAATTTATGGAAAAAAAAAAAAAAATTAAAGACGAAATTAGGAACTTTCTAATTCTTATGTTTTGACGACAAAGTTAAATACTGAATGTGGAAGGAAATTTAATCTAATTTGCATATTGAAAGTTTAAAATATTGATAATTATTTGTCGAAAAGTACCTAGTGATTTATTGAAGAAACATGAAATTGAAAATATGTATAAAAGAGAATAAGAAAAAGAGAGGTAACAGGTCCATAGTTTAAAAGAAATTTTTGTGATAATGATGCCCAGAATCGGCTACCGAAGGAGCTTCTTATGCTAAACACACTTTATATGACTCTTTTTTAATCATTACGAAGCTAGAGGTGTCTTTTTGTCTGTTTTGTATCTGAATCTACTTAAAGGGTCCTGAATACTGCACAGTTTTTATAGGTATTGAAATATATATTTCGGCGATACGGAGTCTGCTCACAAAATACATGAAGATGTACTTTATTATTTCCAGTTAAATTGTGTTATGGTGTAATTAGTGATCATCCTATCTTAACAATATTATAACCGTTGTATGTAATGGAGAACTTATAAACCTAATGATGATCGTTTACTGGTATGATAAAAACCGCTATATAGTTCCATAGGAGCCAGAAGGAGGATAAAAAACAATAGTAGCAGTAAACCGAATCCCGTGATGAGTTCATTAGCAGCTGATCCGTTCCAATTTGGGAGCATTAGCCTAGAACCGTGAAGATTTAGCGGTGATGGGAACCTTTAAAAGATAATGCAAGTTCCCATAGCAGTATCCACTCGCCGCCTCTTGGGATATGTTATTATATTCCATTTGTTTAATTATACCTCGTTGGGATCGAACCCCTGGAATTGGAGATCTCGGAAGAGCTAACTAGATCGGTTCGACTGCTCTTGGATTGTGTTTTCACAGCTGCCTTCGATAATGCACACCGCTTTAACGAGCTAGGAGAATAAGATGTCGGCAACATTCTGTTTACGACTCTCTGTCTTCTATCTCAATATTATTATGCTTCATTATCATCTTAAAATGTAATGTGCCTATTATGTTTTAGATAAAATGTAACGGTTCTATTGAATAAACCTAACAGGAGTTCACTTTCGCTAATATGAACCGTTCTGTTATCCAAAAGATCTATTAAAAAACGAGAAAAATAGTTTCGTGAAAGCAGGATTCTAATAAAATTTAATATTATAGTTACTAAAACCATCTCATCTGCAAATCATTTATAATCAATGTAACATAAATCAGTTAATAATTTCAAGTTTTCATTTTGAACTGGTTTTTCATATTGTGCTCGTACGATTAAGGCTTGATTGTCTCTACTTAAGTAATATATCAATAGACCTAACTACCTTTGAAAGTGAGCAGTAGTAAGATATTATCAATTCCACTGCGTATAAATCATTTAAACAGCTTAAAATTGTTATTCAAATTTGGATGGAATGAATAACAATAAAAAAAAAAGAAAATGTATACCTTCATCTTCTAATTCTCCCTGAATATAAGGCATTCATGCAGAATTAGAAGGTAAGGTTAAAAACATATATTTTCGCATTATTGTTGATATTAGACAATTATAAAATAAATTAATGAAGAATTGAAATCAATAATGTATTCAAAACAAATAATTAAAAATATTTAAAATAAGAATCATACTGTCGTCGATCAGCAAGGTCAAGAGAAAGGGGCAAAATTATTTTTTTTAAAGTACTTTTAAATATAAAAAGATACTGACAGAATATAATCAGAGAGAATTTACAATAATACCATATTTTTCTTTATACCACTTGAATGCACTAGTCTTTCATCTTCCTTTTCATTCGATTCTCGATAAAGGAGGAGGAATCAGTATTTTAATACAAATCAAAACTCCAGACATTCTTATTTATAATAAATTTTTTTACAGAAATTTTTTATTATAATGAAAACATTGCCCACTCTAACCCACTAGTTTCTAAACTTACTTCTCATTCAATAACTGGCAACGTTCTGAGGTGTTTAAAAAAAAGATCGTCTAGAGACCTTCTACTGAAGATTTACTAAAGAACTACCAATGGTTATTTGCTTTACAAATTATTGTTATCGTATATTCACTTATTTAATACAATTGTATAAATTATACTGTAGTAAATATTAATGAATATGTAAAAAAAAAAATATTTTTTATATGGTGTAGGAAATAAAAACTGTTAAATACGCTCATCAACAGCATAGATTTTTTATTGTATGGTTATATAATTTTTAATGGACCTACGTCCTGTTTTTATTTGTGCTCAAGTGTTTTTACAGCAATTTTAATGTGCAATTAGGAAATATATATATAATAACAAGTGATTCTGATGAATTTGAGATTATATATCATATACAAATATTTTCTGTTTTTAAAAATTAACAAATACTCAATTTTTTTAAAGGTATTTTTAACGAAACGAAGTTGCTTGTATTTTTTATTTATTTTTTTCATTTATAAAGTATATTTTGGATTATAGTGTGCAAATAGTAGAAGTTTGTTCCTATTCGGCCCATTATAAATTTTCTTCCTATATTTACTCCCTCTTTCAGTTCAAGTTTTTCCGATCTTAATGATCCTTCAAACAGAACAGAATTTGAATGTTCATTTAGTTTTTATTGTATTTCTATTCTGTCTAATATCTGTATGCTTATTTTTAGTTTAATCTATTGCAACTGCTCAAAGCCAAATAGGATATTTGATAGTCCAGTATCATAAATTCTTTAAAAATCTAATCCCAAAATAATAATTTTATTTAAAGATGTAATTAATTCCTACTAGAAATGGTGACCTCTAGTTACTTTCTCTTCAAAAAACGCCTAATGATTTTTGTGACTGACTGGGTACGGGGGAAGGGGTGCAATATATATATATATATATATATATATATATATATATATATATATATATATATATATATATATATATATATATATATTTTACTTATAAATTTTTTTAGCATTTGTTTACTGCTATTTTATTTATTTTTTTATCCTATTTTAAATTTGTATATACCAGTTTTTTAATTATATAAAAGTTAATGACTTAACAACCTAATCATATCCATTATTCATTATTTATATATGATTTATTTCATAACAATTCTTCTCGAACATTAAAAAGTTATTTTATAAATAACATAAAACCGATTAATTATTGGTTTGGTGAATATTTGGCATTAGTTTTCTTTGCACCATTTTTTTAGCCAATATAATTTTGACCTAAAATATGGACCAATATCAGGGAGGCATTTGCTTCATTATTATTTTCTATACAATGATCTTTTCTTTTTATATATTGTTAGTTTATATACTTTAAGATTAATTATTTGTTGATAAGATAGTAAGTGAGATATATTCGGTAAGGGGAATTCATAGTGGAAGGGTAGTAGACAGGCTACAAAAAGGCTACCACTTTTTCAGGCGCACCCTCCCGGAGCAACCCCTAACGACTCTTCATTATTTATGACCATAATATATAGTTTTTTTTTCTTTAACATTTCCTTTATTTTTTTCTCTTTCCATTCTTAAAGAGGAGCCTTTAAAGGTGGCGGAGTTATGAGTGGCTATAAATTACAACGCTAACTAGATCAGACGAAGCCGTGGACTGCTATTAGGCAATCCTCGATCCTGGTCAGTAAGCGCCGCGCGAGGGCGTTTAGGTTCGCTTAAAATGATGGGTTGTCGTTAATCCTTTATCGGGTTCCGTATCCCCGATGATCGGCGATTTCTTTGGGACGCGAGACTTCCGTTGAGGTGGCGGATTTATGTTTACGCAGGAGGACCAATGCGGGATAACTAGCGGTTAGAATATCTAATGGTACACTAAACTATTCCTAAAATATTATTCATAATATCTTGCCCACCGTTATCCTTTAATGATTTTTCGCTCAGCTCTATAATAACAGACCCGTCTTCTAAGATTTCATCTTTTACCTATTAGATTATCATCTAAAATCGGAACTGGTAGCAATTTGTCGAATATAATTATTTCAATTTTCAAAATACAAATGCTTTAAATTTAACATTTTCAACGCATTACCGTTTGAAAGTAGAAAATTTCTCTTTGGTAATGAATTTTATTTCCTATGAACGAATCCACATCACTTTTTATTAAGCCCACATAAAATTACTTCTACAAATTTAAATTTTAAATCGATGGAGTAAACATCTTTAGACTCTGTATTTATACCTACACTGTTTCTTGTTCAGTTTTAGTGATAATTGTAATAATATTTTTAGTCCTAAAAATGAGAAAAAATCTGCGCTTTTGGATATGTAGATTTAAATGCGATCATTTCCTCCCTTTGCTCGACGTTCATATTTAAAGTATAGAGTACAACTATTCCCAAGAAAAACTATTACAAAAAAAGAGAATGCCTTTTGTTTTTGTGTGTTTAAACTATAATATTTTTAAACTAAGTATACGAGAGATGTTGAAATATATTTTTCCGTTGAGATGTTTGAAGCAAAAATATTATTAACGATTAATTTTTTGTAATATCGATATAGATTTTAAAAAATATAGATAGATAAAAAAAAATTCCAATTGTTTATCATTTTTTTTTCATTTTGCGATCCATATATTTTTTTATTCTCTTAGTTTATAATCATATCCCTGCATTGTTAATAATGTTATAAGTTGCGTCAAGAGGGCAGCGATACAACACTTATTACTGTAATCAGTTTTAATGATGAATTATTTGAATTTTTTTTTTTCCTAAGTCTCTTGTATAAAATTTTACCTATTCTCCTTTTCTGCTTCTTATAATTTTTATATCATGATTTTGTTTATCTATTAATACAGTTTAATTAATAATTAGACGATGGGCTCCACCATTTTTTTTTTTTTTTTTAAATCTTAATCTATAATTTTATTTTAAAAATAATTTCTACCACCGTTTTGTTAATTTGTTAATCTCGCGGATGAATTTAGGCCATGCAGAAGGTTTGATATATGTTTTATGATATCGAAATATTTTCCTGTTCTTTCATACTAAAACAAATTTTACTTTTAACTCTTCATATATCTCAGATGTTTTAACTTATTTTGTTGTGCTACCTTTAACGATTAGAATAATCTTGATTGGGTGACCAATATTAAAAAAGTATTAAATATATATATATATATATATATATATATATATATATATATATATATATATATTTTTGCAACAATTTAAGTATAAGAGGAATTGGTGTTAATTGAGTTAAATTTGAATATTCATACAACATCGACATAGAAAAAAGTGAACTAATAAATATAGTTAAAATCAACTAATGCAGTCTTAATATACAAATGCATTACTCATGCGTGAAAATAAATGTGGAAAATAAATTTATAATAATAATAATTTCTGTTATTATTATTGTTATTATTCTGTAAATGATTGTAATAAATAACAATTAAATTGGGGATCTAAACTGGAAAATAAACACATTAAGTAATCAGGAGCTTGCTAAGATTCCGTTGAGTGCAGTAAAAACTGCACCGACAGTAATCAAGCCCAAGTGCATGGGGCTGATGGAATCATTGGAGCCTTTTTTTCTCCAGCACTTCCAGAACTGGAATCTGTGGAAATCGGTTAACGAGACTGCCCTTATTTAGCTTTAGCCACTGGCTTCGGGTTTTTAATTTTTTTTTCTACTTATTTTTATTCGTCTCAACTCTCTTTCATATCTCCTGTTCGCTTTCATAAATGACCTCGTTATTTTTAAATGTTCAGAGTAAATTTATTATTACCTCGTCCCCCCATATAATCGATTTTTTATATATCATATGAAATTTATTACGACAAAGTTAAGAATTAAAAGAAAAAATATCAAATAATATAATTATTGATAATTTTTTTTATTTTCAGGGGGTATTTATTTTTTTCATTTTTTTATAAACGTAGAGGAAATTGTTCTTTCAGAAATTTCAAAGATGAAGGAATAGTGCTTGTACGTTCTACAAAGTGAGCAATATTTTTTTTCAAAATTTTAATATTTATTAAACATATTTATACATTTAACGTATACAGTGCATGATAAAACGACATACCTTTAGCTAGTAGTAATGTATGTGTTACTATAAAAAATTTAGTTTAGGGAAGAATTTATTGAAATCAAAATACAAAATAATTCTTATTCAGAGAAAATTCTACCCTAAGCATAACTCGACTGGTAAAATAATCTGGCATGCATTAAAATTCCAAAAATGCAAGTGATTGTATGAAATTTAAGGTCTGTAATTTTTTTTTCTTTATTTGAAATTGCTGGAATTGGTCCCCTATGAAACGGAACATTGAGTATTGAACGACTGCCGAAGGTATCACGTTAAGTTAAGTGGCAGAAAAGTGAAACGTTACCTCTTTATAAACTTTCATAGTTACTTACATGCAAAATAACTACACAAAGCCAAAATAAATAAATAAATATGAGTATGAGCTCTTGATGTTTGTGAAATATGCTTACAAAAGCACAAGTAACTCGAATTTCTGTTCATTCCTTATTTTTTTTTTTATATCTATTTATTGAAATTTACAACTGTACATAAAAACATACATCCAGTAAATGTGATAATGACAAAAAATAATAAAATGACAATTGCTTGTGAAGCAACTACCCATTGGTAGCATAAAAAAAAGTTCTATTTGAGAAGGTCCCGAGACTATCTTCTTTTCAGACGCCTCGGAGGGTTGTCAGGAATAGAATAGGAAGCAAGTAGAGAGACTAGTGGATTTGAATGGTTATGGAATTCACTATGAAAGAATAGGTATCTGGTTTCCTTATTTTTATAATAGTTTCTATGTCCTGCGGAGTTCACTAAGATATATTTCCACTGCCAATATCGTATCTTTTACTATGAAATAACTACTACTGTTAGTATATTATTGTAATTCATATAAACTAGGACAAACTGCTTTTCTGGCGATCATTTTCCAATTATTCGAAATTAACAAATTAAAAGGCAGATCAACAAGAAATGCAAAAGTATCAAACAGTTACTGAATGTAACTTCTTTGGGTCAGGTCCAGTTCATTTAAAATAACTTCACTATACATTTTACTTGTTTGAGTTAATGGCTAGAATGTTCAAAATTAATTATAAATAAAATAACATAATAAAAATAAGGTTGTAAAAATCGTTTTAATGAGTCCAACTAACAAGATCTCTCTATAAAATATGTCCTAAAGAACTGGAAGTGGCTACTATATGTTTCCTCAACCAATGAAAGTACTTCATCTTCGGAGGAGGATGAGTGGATATAAATGTAAAAGATTCATGAAAAAGATTTCGGTTGCTAAAGAAAATGCAAAAAATCTCGTAAAAATACAAGATTCGGGAAGAAGGTGTACGACTAATTGTTTACTGTTGAATTTTTGAATAAAACGTTTTATTTTGGTTATATTAATATTTTTTTTAATTTGGAAATTCAATCATAATGTTTATATTAATAATAATTTTCATTTATTACTTTATTTTATCAGACAAATATAAATTTTTAAAAAATAGGTGGTTTAATAATGGTTTTACAATATGTACCACATTTTTTCATGTTTCACCACCTAATGCACCCTACAGAAACATATGTAATACATTTATTATACATATCTATATATTTCTAAAAACTATTATTCCCTTGATCGGTTATCAGAAAATTGGAAAATATCCGGAAAATAAAAATTTAAATTCCAGGAAACGTGTAACAACAGGAAGGTTAATAAATGATACACGCGTACATAAAAATGGTCTTTACATATTTTTTGAAGTGTGGTCATTGTGGAGTTGTTAAATAAAACAAAAAAGTTGTTAACAAATTGGAAAATATCCGGAAAATAAAAATTTAAATTCCAGGAAACGTGTAACAACAGGAAGGTTAATAAATGATACACGCGTACATAAAAATGGTCTTTACATATTTTTTGAAGTGTGGTCATTGTGGAGTTGTTAAATAAAACAGAGATAGATATGAAATCTCAGTACGTTGCAACGAGAATGGTAAAGAAGTTTACCAAGTTACGTTTTATTACGCCATAGTGTAAAATACGGCTTGTGTTTCCATTCAACTGCTGGTCAAACTATCAGTTCAACACTCCAGTGGACAAGATCTTAAATTACTCCAGTTCTTTGAGACCTTCAGGCTTCTAACCACTTCGGTTAAAGAATGGGAGACCAGTCGAGTGTGAAACGAGTACTAATGAGAAAAGGCGTCTAATTACATGGACAGTTAAGGCGTACTAGACCTTGTAAGTGTTTTGTAGGTTTTTTGTGAATCTTAGAATGACACTGCAACAAGTGTTTAAAGTGATGCTGAAGGAACTGATGGGAAATCCGTCAAAGTTATAACGAACACATACGCCCACATATATGTATGTATTTCTCTACTTCTAGAGTAATCATTGCGCAATAAGTAAGCCTAATCTGACGTTAAAATCATCTGCGATACGAATCAGAAACTATTGATAGCTTTCTTGTGTTAGGATTTGCGGGCTACCGCAGCTGTATTTGCCGTTGGCCCGTTGTCACTCTGTCCGGTACGGATTAGAGCATGCGCATAATGCGATAACGTGTTTCACAAAGAGGATTAGGGGAGGAGTCCTCTGGCACGGGGTACGATCGGGCAGGGGTGGTAAATCATCGTTGATAAAAAATTAATAGGAACTTAGGATAAACGTGAGGGATTTCAGCATTTGGTATATGTTATCTAGACATATACTGAAGATAGCAACTATAAATTTAATGGTGATAAGTTTTGAGCGATTAAGATTTGATGGTTACACCTCATAGATTTATTTATAAAAATCATTAGAAAAACAAATAAACAATTAATCAATAATTGTTTATAAATATGTGTGGGTGAATGCATAAACACTTTCCCCAATACGAATCTAATACATTATTCTTTAGTTAGCTGCATTAATTATATTATATTACCTAACATTTACCTAACGATTTTCTTTCGGTTTCACATTCTTCAAAAAAAATTCTGTGGTTAATTTTAGTATAGTTATATGACATGCGTATGAAGGACTATAAGATGAGCACGAAATATTAATGAACTGCTTCATATGAATCGGTGTTCCGTGGAGCTCTATACCTAGCTGCTATTTCAAATATTTAATCTAATTTCTGATAGCGAAGCCTCATTCATAGTTTTCTTTTCCAATCTTTAAACATAAAAAAAAAAAAAAAAAAAAAAATCAGAATCATAGATCTCCTCTCATAAATTGTTCTAATGTATTTTACTAATAATTTATACACCACTATATTATACTTTCCAAAAATTTTCTAAACAACATTTATACAAAAAAAAAAAAAAAAATTAAATTTTTTTTTTTTTTTATTAATTGAAATTTACAACTGTATTAGAAAATACATCCAGTAAACATGCTGTATACAATGCAATATGATAACATGATTAAGACTTGTAGAGGAACTACCCATTGGTAGTACTCTAATGAATATTTACAAAAGAAGATCACGAGGCCATCTTCTTTTCAGACGCCTCGGAGGATTGCCAGGGATGGAAAGGGAAGCTAGCTGTGCAACAAGTGGATTTCGATGAGTGTTAAGTTTATTATGAAAGGAGAGGTATCTGGTTCGTGCCAAGGCGGCGACATATGGGATATTAAGGTCATTATGGATTAATTCATTTGTGACAAAGTAAGGAGCATTAAGGATTTTTCGAAGGATATTGGATTGGAGTGATTGGATGAGGGAAGAATTCGATGGTTTAGTGGATCCCCACAATTCTATACCGTAAGTCCAAATAGGTCTGATAATCGTCATATAGACAAGTTTCTTATAGTGAATGGGAAGATTTGAACGTTTGTCAAGTAAGTGTTGTAACAGTCGAAATCTACGTGCACCTTCTTGTCTTTTCAATCTTGTATGAGGGTTCCGGGTAAGTCTCTAAACCAGATGAAATCCAAGGTATCGTATTTGTTCCACATTAATCAGCGGTACACCATTAAAGGATACTGGAGGACAGGATGAGGTAGGTTTTTGAGGAAGGGTAAAGGTTATCTGTTGCGATTTGCTAGGATTTATCTTGACTCTCCAGTTATGATACCATTCTTCAAGGGAAGTAATATGTGACTGGAGTGTCTGGGATGCAGAAAATGGATCACACGCTGGTGTCATCAGCAAAGGTTGTGATTTATCATCACAACCATTAGGATGAGTTGGAATATCAGCTGTATAAACGGTATAAAGAATGGGACCCAGGATACTACCTTGAGGAATACCAGCGGTCTGAGGAAAGAAGGATGAGTATGTAGAATTGTGGTTAACTTTAAATACTCTATCAGAGAGGTAGGAACGGAGGATGAGGAAATATGTAGATGGAAGGAATTGGCGAAGTTTATAGAGCAGTCCAGGATAGAGCAGTCCATACCCGGTCAAAGGCCTGTTCAACGTCAAGAAAGACACACATACATCTTGCGCTCCAATGCAGATGAGATAACATCTACCACATGATGGCACTGCTGGGTAGTGGAGTGAAACTGACGAAATCCAAACTGGTGATCAGGAATAATGTGATGGGAATCAAAAAAGGGATAAAGGCGTTTCAAAAGGAGCTTTTCAAGGATTTTGCCCACGATAGGAAGGAGAGAAATAGGTCGGTACGAGGAAGGATTTTCTGGCGGTTTTTTTAGGTTTTGGGATCTTTTTTATAATTGATAATTTCCAGGAATCGGGAAAATATGTTGTACGGAGGACAGCGTTATAAATATAAGTCAGGAGTAATACTGCTTTTCTGAGAGGACATTTGAGGATTCTTGAGGTGATAAGGTCATGTCCAGGAGCTTTGTTTGAGGGCAATCTTCGGATTATGGCTATTATATCTGAAGGGTGGAAGGCTTTAGGAGGAATGGTCATTTGGAGAGGAATAGCCAGTTCTGCTTCAATAAATTCTACATGGTTAGGATTTAGGATATCAGGATGAGGTTTAAAAATATTGTGTTATTGTTCACCAAATACCTGCGATTTTTCTGTATCAGATTTGGTCCAGGATTGAGCTGGAGTAAGAAGAGGATGATTGACGGATTTGAATTTTAACAGTCTTTTGGTAGTGTGCCATAATGATTTGTCGGAAACAGTTAGTTGTTCGGTTTGTTTTTGTAAATTTTCAAATTTTAGTTTTTTAAGCTCTGATTTCAGTTTGCTAGTCAATTTATTATAATAGGTTTTGTCAGATGGATATCGAGTTCTATGCCATTTGGCCCTAGCTCGACGTTTCTCTACTAATAAAACGCGAATATTTTGTGGTAAAAAACCTTCAGAAATTTTAATTCTATTTTGTGAAGTATTTTCTGTTATGCTGGTTTGTATTGATTTAGTAAGATGTTCTATTGCCGCATCTATTTGTTGACAAGTTTTTAGTGGAATTTAAAGGTCAATATGGTTTTCTAAAGCCGAATGGAATTTGTCCCAGTCCACGCGTCCAGTTATTAAGGATGGAGGAGAAGGTTTGATTATAGGAGTAGAATGTAGGGTAAGCAAAACTGGCCTGTGGTCAGAGGAAAGGTCATCTAAGGAATCTATTGTAGTTTGGGAAATAGGTATTTGAGAGGTAATGAATATGAGTGAGTCCAGAGTATCTGGGCGTTTTTTTAGGGATGTAGGCCAGTAGGTAGGATTGTTAGGAGAAAGGATATGGTAATTGTTTAAGGATGATACACGGGAAAGTACAATTGGATGTTCTGCAGCCCCATCGCTGGTGTTTAGCGTTGTAGCGTTGTAGCGTTCTTGCAATGAAGCGCCGCCCAAAGGATTGGAATAAGGGTTGTAGAATATTTTGGGAAAGGCTATTTCCTGGAGGACAATATACAGCTGAAAGAGTTAGGTTAAATGGAAGGGAGAATAGGATTAGTGCGGTAGACTGCATGGTGTCAGTTGGAGAGGAAGGAATCAGGGTATGGGTTAGTGATCTATGGATAAGAATACAAGTACCGCCGTGGGCTGTTTTGTCGGGGTGGTCAGTTCTGTGGGTAATGTAGTCTTTGATGTGGAAATAGGAGGTAGGCGTTAAGTGGGTCTCGGTAATAAGGGCAACGTGAATGTTATTGTTGTGTAAGAATATGTCTAGTTCATTTCTATGATTAAGCAAACCATTTGCATTCCATAAAAGAACTGCCAAGGAGTTTTGGATCATCGAGGAAAAATAGACGGGATATCTGAGAGTGCTCTTGTGAGAAGGGTAATTAAGGGTCTGATCGTTTCTTGGAGTTCTCGGAGAAAGGAGGAAAGAATAGATGAGATATCGCCAAAACCCTGGGAGGAAATCGGATAGGGTTCTGATCTTTGAGGCGGAAGGTTAAACTGTCTTGAAGATGGTACTTGGAATGGGATTTGGTTAGGATTTTGTTGAGGTATGGTTTGCTCATGAGTTTGAATTGGGGTGTTGGTCTGTTGGTTTACTGGTTGTGGGGTCTGTTGGGTAGTTGTTGAGGAAAGATTGATTATTTTGGGAGGTCGGGATGGGAGGGATGTTTGAGGCGCCTGATTTTGTAGCCGACGGTTTCTTCGTAAGACGGTCGTGAATTATAATTTAATAATGATTTATCGGTTTATGACCTGTGTATCCTGGATTTTTGGATTGCGTTCCAACATATTTCGATTCTCAAAATCACCATCTTCTGTCTCTTCTTTGAAATAACATTTATTTTTCAAACTTTTTTTGTTTTTAATATTTATTGAATACATACGGTGACTATGTATAGATCTTTTTTTTTAAAATAGTATTTATTAAAATGTGTTAACGAAACGTTTATTTATGTTTTTCTTTGAGATAAGTAGTCCAGAAATCAAAACTCGAAAAAGTAAATTAATAAGTAAAAGTAGATGAAAAATATATTTTTTTAAATAATTAATTAATGAAATACTAATTTTTGGTTCATTTATTTTTCTCACGTACACTTCTCACCTCTCATGCTGTTAAGTACGATTCTCACGTAACCTGTTATGTGTTAATAGTGGCCAACAAGAACACGTAGCGCTGATCAACTAGAACCAATTAGATGAAATGTATCTTATTATCTGGCCAATGGGGTGCTTCTTAACATTCATTAATCAATATGTCTTCTCTAAGAAGGCATTATTTCGTTTAAAAATATTTTTTCGAAAAAATATTTCTTAAAAAAATTAAGAATTAAATAATTGAGTATACTTTTCATTTCATATAGATCCGAACTGAATGTACTTTGAGATATGCAGCTCTCAGTTCACCTGCTGTATAATAAAATCGTTATAAGAATCGGACACTATGCTAAGTAGCAGTTTCGTACCCTTGGCCCGGTGTACAATAGGGCTCATCACGGGAACCGGTTTAAGGATCATTATTATGTTGCTACTGCTTCAAATTTACAACGTGCTTCATACATTTATAAAATTAACAATATCATTTGAAGTTGGAAAAATTCAAAAAAATTAAATAATATATTTGAGATTTATGTATTTTTCATACAAGACTGGATTAGGTTCCGATGGGTGCTTAACTCTCTTATGCCTGATATGCCAATTTTATACAGTTTTATATTACATATCCACTTATTGTCACGGAGCGACAGATTTGGGTGAACGAAATATAGTAAAAAAAAAAATGTACTTTTTATCATTGCATTTTCGAAAACATACCAGTCCAGTAAAAAGATATTTTGAACTAGAAAGTTTATGGGTAATTGTTTTTTATGGCTTACTTTATATTTTTTGGGGTGCTGAGCACGAATCTGAAGTTTTCCAACAAAATTTCTATTGGCAAATATGAGTAAAATTTAAAAAAAAAGTAAAAGATCTTATTTATTTTCATTTTTTTGCTGATAACTTGCAAAGTAATCATTTTAAGCAAAATACCCTTCTATATTAAAATAAAGAGGAAAAAATTACCTACAATCTATGTCCCTATGTTTTTTTTTTGTCAGACGTAAGGTGTCCATATTAAACAGCATTGAAACATTTCCATAACCCAGTAATTTGTAAACAAAACAAAAATAATTTGTCGTTAATTATTTTTCTTTAATATACGAAAAATTTGCATTCGATTCCCGTGCATTCAAGTTGTCAGAGAAGCTACATCAATAAAAGAATGATATCAGCTTACCTAAAAAAGCTACATCATCAAGGGAAAAAGTGTAGAAATTGCCCTTCTGGCGGTAAGTCCCACTCTCCGCGAAAACATGTTTGTCGTGCTTTTTGTCTATAACTCCGAAACTATTTGTCCGATTCAAAATTACTTTTTTCATCTTAAAGCTGATTAAATTTACTATTATACTATTATGTATGAAGTTTTAATAATGTTCTTTAAAAGCATAATAAAAAACCCGTACTTTTATGAAATCCACGCTTTTTTGGCCCATTGTTCAGCTATAACTCCGAATCTTTTTGTCCAAAATTTCTTTTTCTCAAAGCTAGTTAAGTTTTCTATTAGATCACATATATGTAATTTATATTAAATTTCGTTAAATACCCAATGGACATGTCAGAATTGTCATATTTTGCCAAAATATAACAACATTTAGCATGCTAGAGTGGGTGTTACATGCTGTTTAATATTAATTAAATATATATGATGTAATGGGAAATTTAACGATCGAGTTAATTCGAGATGATAAATTGAAATTTTAAATCGGACAAATAGTTTCGGAGTTATAGTGAACAAAATGCCAAACATTTTGTTGGACAACTTCAGATTCGTGTTCAGCACCCCAAAAAATATAAAGTAAGCCATTAAAAACAATTACCCATAAACTTTCTACTTCAATCCCTATTTTAAAACTATTTGACTGGACTATACGGGAAATATTTAGAAGGAAAAAGGTATTTTTATTTAAAAAAATAAATAAAAAAAAAAAACCATACTCACGCTACTGACATGTATTCGTAATATTCTATCAATCATTATTGTATTGAGACGTATGAAGGTTATCTAAACATCCTAAATATTTTCCAATATATACATTTCTTAATAGGTAAACCATCAGTTCAGAAAAAAAAGGAATAAAAAATGTTGTAAGCTATGAACCTCGATATATAAACCTCACATTCATAGCTCCCTGAAGTAAAAAAAAAGAAAAAATCTCATTAACTTTTCTCGGAACTGTTAGTCAGTTTTAAGTATTTTCTTTATGCTTTATTGATATTTACAACTTTATACAATATATAAAATAAGTAAATATGCGGTAAAATAATTACAGTTTAATGTCAATGAATTGTAAAGAACTACTCATTAGTAGCACTTCAATAAATGTTCAACAATAGGATACAAGAAGCGTTGGAAGTTTAGTGGCGCCCTAAAGCACAACTCCGTAAGTCAAATTAGTAAATTTTAGAGTAGACGAAAACGAAAAACAGATTCTTGTTGTTTAAATCTCGAAGCTTTAAGGTTATATTTGTTACTTTTAAATAAATAGTCTCCTAATTTAAAGAGCGCTACTCCTGAAAAGCAACAAGAATCCCTATAAGGTATCATAAAATCACTTATTCAGGAATGGAGGAAACAGTATAGTGAATTATTGGGCCTCTGTAATGCTGGTCATTTAAATGCAAACCTTTGATTTATTAGCTTAATAAATTAACCTCTGCCAGTTTCTCAGGCAGGATATAAAAGTACTGTAAATATCGTTAGCATTAATGAATGTTCTATTGTACAATACTTCATACTGCATATAATGTTTAAGAAAAAGTAACTAAAACTGGTATACAGAGGATAAAGCGAATTTTTAATAAGTATGTATAAATTGTCATGAATGATTATTGTTAATACTACAGAAATGTGGGAAATTATTATAAAGTTGATAGCTAGCGAAAGCCTGTTTGATTAACGATATAATTAGGTATTTGGTATCATTAGAAGCATTTTAATGTGCGAAGGGAATTAACTTGTCTGTCCGATGTTGAGCGGGAGAGAATTCCAAAGGTTGATTGAGTAGATGAGAAAAGAGCATTGGAATGAAGAGGACCTGAATTGAAGGATATTGCAAACTTAGGAATGATGCATGGTGTTGAAAATGTTATAAACGAATAAAGCCAGAAAATGTCTGCAAAAAAGCTTACTTAATCCTGACTACAGATGTAAAACGGGAGCGTCTTGAGATCCTCAAGACAAACCTAGCAAAGAGTTCATAAAAATATATAGGTACTTATATGTTATTAGAAAATAAAAAAAACTAAATACATTAAATGTATGCGTAATAATAAAAAAGAAGGAAATATTCAAGATAATAGAAGTAAAGTGAAATTAATAAAATGTAACCAACAATTTCGTTATTGGACAATCTCGGATTTAATACTTCTGAACTTCCACTAGGTACATCAGCTTCCAGTACTCTGGCATAACCACGAAGTACTATAGCCCTACACTCTTGGCAGTTATTTACTTTAGTCATTGTATACAAAAAATGTCATTTTTTTTATTTTCACCCCTGAAGTCACCTGTATGGTTATAACGGTCGATTACCAGCCGCAATAAATCATTAAGTTTTTACATTTTTTTTTCAACTTCGTATATGAAGGACCTGCAGTCTGCTGGGGGTTAATACCGGTCTAGGTTCGGACCAGTAACGACAACACGTGCTGGTCAGTTTTTGAATGGTCAAACAGGTATCAGTCAAAAAACCGGTAGGGCAGCAAGGAATCGAACCCTCTGCGCTGAAGTGGGGTGGCTGAGGGCTAGTGATGTGTGGAATCACCTCTCAACGATAAACACATTTCTTACAGGTGCTATATCTGTCTGGATATTGTGGCTGTAGACAGGGATTATATGTAATGGTAGCTTAGCAGACAGAAAAATTTGTTCTGTAAGGCCTGTCTTACTGGAGCGACTCTATAAATATAAATAGAAGCTAAGAAATGATAACCAAAATTTCATACTTGGTTAGAATATCGATATGCTTATAGTAAAGTACGAACACTTTCACCACTAGATACATCTTACATCTCGAAGAAGCTTTGTACATTGCATGGATTCATGTTCCCAGTTGTGTGAAGAAGTCGGATCGTGAAGGAAACGATGCACACTGGAACCATTGGCAACATTGCAACTTCAATAGAACCTCACTAATCCAACTTCCGCTAGTCCGACTCTCCAGTTAATCCGAACCTCTCGCGGCAGAAGACAATTGGGTTTGGGAAACTATATTTTCGCAGAGTCCCTAATAGCCCAGTAAAATTGTCTATTACGGTAGTTTTGATTTTTTTTATATGTTGTCCTTGTATATGAAAATCTAAGTTTTGATTTTCAAATCGTCAAAAAATTTGAACTTTCTTATGTAGTTGATGTTTATTGATTTTCAACTCTTAAATGCATTTTTAATTGCAATAAAAACAATTTACAAACCCAGGTATCTGTATCGGAAATAAGTAATCGATTGGTTTAAAGGAAAAAAATATTTAATTTAATTAAAATTTTAGGTGCTGTGTAAAGAAACTCAGGCTATAGGCACTATTACATTATGTTAGTTATTAATATTCACAATTACGTTATAGTAGTTGTTACAATTTAACATTGCATTATTACTACAACATTAAAACTTTACACTAGATTAAGACTACTATTCTATATTACATTATGTTACCTATTATAATTAAACATTACATTATATGAGAGAAAACTTAGGTATACAAGTCACTGATGTCTACGATTCGTGCGTTACTGCAAATGAAACTTATTTTTTTTCTTTTACTTATATTTGTATTATTGATTTTATTTTTTAAATAATAATAAAAATTATTTAAATAATGACGGACATGATAATATGTAAGAATAAAACTCATAATGTTTCCAATAATTGACCTTGTGATTTTATGTATTTATCCGAGCCTCAATACTTAAGATGTGCAGGCTGTCATAGCAATATTCCTATAAATTTGAATTAAAATAACAATAATAAAAATATATATAAATACTTTTGGACTTAACATACATAAGTGTACTACAGAAATTGGAAAACCCAACTACCCCAGATTTTTACCTACCACCGCTCACGCCTACCCTTTAGTTGCGGTTGTTAGGTGACCAAAATGAATGGGTACTCTACTATTTGAAGAGCTGGCAATGAGGAAGCCACTGTTTTGGTTCCCATAGAGCTCTCTTCTGGAGTTCATGACTGAGATGGATCTCTTGGTGACAATGGCCTGCTACACAAAACCTGGAGTAGCTGAGACCAATCTCTTTGAGGTCGTCGCTGACTTTGATCCGGCCGCTCTGTCATTACAGACACGGGTGCAGGCTGCTAGTGCTATGATGGATAGCGCATGGTTGTCATATCCTGGCGTCTTCATATTTCGGGAGGTCTTCATGAGTATTCTGGGTGGCCTCTGAAGAGTTTTCTGGGTCAAATAATTTAGAATCAATGATTTGGAACTAATATTCGAATAAATATATTTTTCTCGCAGACTTTAGGAACATTGTATTTTAAATATTTTTCGATTGTTGATTCCGGTACCGGTACCAAAAAACCAATTCTCGATTATCGGCACCCATAGCTCGGTTTAAAAATAAATTATCGCTAAGAAATAATCTATATGAGATATAAAAAATCTATTAAAAATAAACAATTATTATTCTTAAAATAAATTAGTAATCAATAAGTAGTATTTAGTACATAATTAACTGCTCTCTAGTGAAATATGAGAGAAAAAAAACAGAACATTTTCATCATAAGGTGAACTATAGCATCGAAAAGCTGGAAGTTTTGGAAAGGAGAATTTTATGGAAGATCATGTGTACAGGCTGAAGATGGGAACTGAGAAGCAACAAAGAAGTCTATCAAAATGTGGAAAGAATCTCAGATACTATGCGGAAGAGGAGATTGATGTTTCTCCAACATTTGTACAGGACTACCTCTGGAGGAAGAAGACCACTACAGCATGTATTAAAGAATTTAGGAATGACATGGGACCATTGAACATTACAGAGTCCCAAATGTTGAAAAGAGGTACATTTTGGAGTAGAGTGGAGGGGTTTCAAGTTGATGGAGGACCCAAGAGAAGCAGACGAACGTGGACAGATGATCAAAAGAAGCAGGCCAGTGAACGCATGAAGGAGTACTGAAGACAGAGGAAACTAAAAGCAATGGAAAAGAATAAGAGGAAATAAAGAATATTAAAGAAATAAAGTTGTAACGTGATCCTAAGTGGTCAATTCGAGTGTAATAATAATAAGTAGTAGTACTTATTACCTACATCATGTCTAACAATAAAAGTAATCCTTATTACAAATTATTATTTAAGAAGATAAGTATTCCCAAGGTTTTAGATTTCAATATTTTAAAATGTTATTTCGATTAAATCATATACTGTTTAATGATTAGCAAATGCTTCTAAATCCTTTCACCGAAAACTTTTACAGGGGTAAGGACTGATATTTCTCTGGATGCTATTTCAATAATTTGTTAGGGTTCGAAAACCAATGAACACGTAATGAAATGAAAAATGACCTTTATTCCGGGATAAAGATAATCCTCTGAAAGTAACGAAAAAGGACTATTTCTTATTTTTTTAAAGCAAATACTTATTTTCAACGATTAGATGTTTGGCTTGCAGTAGTAGTACTTGTTTTTTAAACAGAGTTATAATAAATTTTGTTGGAAGCATTATCGATGCTTCTAATTTTACAAGAGTGCTCTCTTGTAAAATATGAGAAAAAAAAACAAAACATTTTTATCATTACGGAGAAGGATCGATGTAAAATAGTTACATAATTAGGTATCATAAATCTAAAGCCAATTTCGATCGCGTTCTAGAAATCGACTTCAGATTATCGATTCCCAATACCGATTCTGTTCTATACAGGGTGAGTTTGTCTTAGTGTTAAGAAAAAAAAAATTGAAAACTAGACCAAAAATGAATAAAAATGCCGCTGACCGCACCTTTCAATTCCAATCCGTTGCAGATATATAAACATTCTAAGACATTTTTGGATAACCCACGATTTTTGCAATCAAAACTGCAATATCTCCACTCGGCTCAAAGATTTTTCAAATTTTGATCACATTTACGGATTTAGCATTAAACTTCCTATAAGACCATACCACATATAACCTTGGATTTTCCAAACTTGAGACCTAAAGAACAGCTTGATCTTCAACTTTTTTAGGAAAGTTACAATTTCTTATATTACTTCAACGCTCAACGTTATTCGAAAAAAACAGTCCACAAAACAGCAAATATCACAAAAAAAATGCACATTTAACCAGCTTTTCAATGGTATGATCAAATTAATGATTGCTTTTTGATTTTATGGAGATATGTACTTTTGGAACCGGAAAAAAAAAAAAAAAATTGAAACCGGTATTTTAATTTCAAATAAAAATCAGGAAATTGGGTAAATAAGAGATTATGATAACGGCTTGATGGAATCTGTATTTATATTAAATTAACTCTTTTTTTGGAGCAAAAAGCAAAGGTAAAAACTCATGTTTATTAGAAATAAAAGTTAGGAACTGAATTAGGAAGTCTCCCTAATTGTAAATAAATAAAAATATCACAATAATAGCATATATTTATTAATTTATTTTTTCTTAGAACTATGGAATATTCTAAATAATTTATCGCGTTTTTAAAATTGTTTTATTCGTTTTGAATATATTAAATATGGTAAAACACGAACTATTTATATTTGATATTTTATTTATCTACGATATTGTATCTAGCTTTAATAATATCAGATTATTAGAAATAAATCATATTTCTGTTTTTATCATATGATGTACATACTCTTATTGTTAGATAATATCTTTTATAATTTCATTCCAGACTAACGGACTTACATTAAATCAGACTCATAGGCTGACTTCTGCATATCACAAAGAATCACAGGGCATGCGGCAGTGAACAGTTATAGGTTCAAAATAAGTGATTCATTCTTATGTCCTTGAGATTTCACTCAAGAACAAAATATACACCCCTTCATATATGAATGCCGACTAGTCACTGACTTCAGAACTATACTACAGACAAAAACAGTACAGAAACTAGAACATTGGCCGGTGGATGGTCAATGTTTGATGAACAGTATGTTTTAAGGCTTAAAAATAATTATTTTAAAATCCATACCAAAAATAGAGGCTATCAAATATGAAATACCTTTAAAACATTCAAAATTCACAAATTTTCTCTATTAAATGTTTTTTAAGTATTTATGATCATGAAATAACCTTGTTGCTTGGTTTTACTGAATTTTAGTAACTATATTTAACTTGAGAAAAATAATGATTATTTATCTATTGAATCTACTACTTAAATGAAAACAAAGCTAAAAACAATAATCTAATTGAAAATAAACAATCTAACTTGAATGTTATTATTATAAATAAATAGAAGTATAGAAACTGAATATTTATTTATTTATTTATTTTACCATAAAATATAATACAAAAATTATGATACAGGACGAATAAAAATAAATTTTCAACATTTAAATCAAAAGGGCGTAATAACCTGGAAGTTGATCGCCCAAATAAAAACCTCAATGGTATCTATTTTAATTTTAATATTGTATAACTTCTTTTTCTTAATTTTATTCTATTTTTATAGTTGTATTCTTTATACTTAACTTTAGACACATGCGTTTGTATATGTTTACAGGAATAAATAAAATCCCTTTCAACAGGTTTACTGCTGGAAGAAAAACATTAACAAAAAAATAAAAAAAATGATAAACATATGGATATACTATGAAATAGTATTTTTATATGCTATATATTTTATTCATACTTTATTAGACAGTTTTCCTTGACATCAATTCATAAAATATTTTATTTGTTTATTGTGGAATGCCATCCTTCGACATATAACCAATATTATTATATCAAGTTATAAAATATCAAATATTAGCTAATATGTATAACATAGGTTTATATATAAAATTGTTTATAAATATTTTAAGGCACATAAGACAGCGAGGATAATATTATACGATTCGCCACATCGGTATAGTAATCATATATAAGCCTTATTAAATAACAGTGAGTATATATTTCAATATAGTTTCCTTATTGTAAAATATATTGTTTCTGATACAGATTATATCATGTATTTTATTAATAGTATTTTATAACGTATTTAAATGAGTGGTTCTGAGTGCATAAAGACTCCTAAATATATTCAATTATTTAGCCTTTTCGCCCGTGACAAATTTTAATCTGGTCTAAATAAATTAGTTTCAAGTTCTGTTGACCCTTTATATTCGGCTAATCCTCGACGTTATGGCTGAATACGACATATTTATTTTACACACAAATCCTTTTAAGATATCGTGAGTATGTTTGTATATAATGTAATTTAAAATAACTCTCTCTTTTATTGTAACTAGTAATGTCTAGGTCCAACATTGATGCAGCCAGAAAATTGTAATTAATCGTCAAAATAATTGTTTTATACTTTAAACCCAAAATACTATATCCCCCCCCCCCCTTTGAAATATATAAATGGAAATAGACTATCAAAACCGAAATATAATTTTTAATAAAATAAAGATAATGTCCCTTGCTACAGTATAGAAGTGCTGAATGTTTTAATTGTTTGTATTGGATATTTTGTAAAATTAGCTCGCTCTTAAGAATGGAATCCACTTCTTGATCTCTTAAGAATATCGAATATTAATTATATTCATAAGGTATAGTTGACTGTGAAGTATTCAGAGATGTAGGCAGTTGGGGTAGGCAGTCATTGATACACAGCAGATCAAAATAAAATTGCTTTTATTTTAATCGTTAAAGCCGACGTTTCGACTTGTATTACAAGCCTTCATCAGGGCTAGAAGAAAAGAAAGCAAGCAAAAAGGTATGACTAAATTTTTGAAAATATTTGAAAAAACATACACAAAAAAACAGTTTTTTTGTGTGTCTTTTAGCCCTGATGAAGGCTTGCAATGCAAGTCGAAACGTCGGCTTTAACAATTAAAATAAAAACAATTTTATTTTGATCTGCTGTGTATCTATTACTGCCTACCCCAACTATCTATATCTCTGAATATTATTTATATTCAGTAAACTTTTTATAATTATTTTTCTTCGAAGACCTCCGTAATAAATGAATCTATTTCGTTTTATTTTTTCCTATTCCAGATAATTTTTAATAACAATAAAGGGGTTTTAAATGAAAACAAAAATTATAATTATTCCTTAAATCCATTTTTAAAACTTGTTCAGATGCTTTTTAACAATAATTTCTTATAGTTTTTGTAAAGAATAGATACAGAATGGAAAATAAGACGTAAAATTGCCAAAACTCGACAATCACAATTTGACCTTCATTTAGATATAAATGCAGAACGAAACAAATTGTATACTTTACCATAATCATTTAAATTCGATTTCATGGGCAAAGAAAATATTTCTTGATACACAAAATTAACATCTCTCATAGCGGTTCGACGTGTACCCGGAACAGAATTATTGTTTTGTAGAATTCAAAGCCATACTAGTACTCAAATCGATTATAAATACAATATCTGTTAAGGATAAAACATGAATTCCTATTAAATATTTGAATTTCAAATGAATCACTATGTTGCTCAGGCTTTGGTTCTGACAGAACATGCCGAATGTAGGGGTTGCATTTCCTACTCACGCAGGTGACTCGATCAAATATTTAAATCTATGCATTACTGAATGAAAACTGCTCCAGGACCGAGGTCGGTGGCGTGCACCAATTTTCTTTTTCTTTGTTTTTTGTTCCTATTATTTGAATTTCAAATGACCTCCATCTTCACCCTCTGGAGCTAATTCCTTCTTTATTAACTGGCAGCTCACTGATGCGAAGGATACTCAGAGCTGTGGCTCCGGGGCGTATCCTTTCAGGATCCTGAGGAACCCAGAGGACCCCGGTAAGGACATATTTCACGAAGGGGTCGGAGTCCCGAGGATCGTAAGTCAAAGGCTTTATGGCCCCTTTGGCCAGAGCCGAGAGCGCCACTCAGGCCTGGTCCAATTTTTTTTTGTTTCTTTTCGTATTTACCTTGATGCGGTCCTTTTGTGATTTTATTTATTCAGTTTTAACTGTGTTAGGGGGAGCGTGTCCAATTTGCCAAATGGTGGTTTTTGTTTTTCTTGGATTCTCTCCAGGCAACAATATTGTTAAGAATTTGTTCAGGTCAGCATTGTAGCAGGTTATTTTTCTCCCTTAAAAAACGCCTTATACTATTGCCAGAAAATCGATGATGTTCTTAATATGACTGATAAAATTATAAACATGGACCAGAAAAATTTGGAGCACCAATTACTGATTTTAAGTTCTACTTCTGTTCTTAAATAATTAGTATTTATATGGATGCACTTAATTTTATTTTATATTACCTTACGTTAAATTTTAATATGACATTGTATTAGGTTCATAATATTTCTATTTTTAAAAATTTATTTATTCATGTTTCCATCTCTATACAATATCAAGTATATGTGTGGAAATATCATTACAACCATATGTTAATAACTTGTAAAGGAACAACTCATCACTAGCACTTTTATATAATCTACATAAGACGGTCCCTAGTCCATCTTCATTTCAGACGCTTTGTCTGAATTTTTACAAGTTCAATTTTTTTTTAGTAAATGTGTTGACAGTGAATACAACGGCATGTAAATAAATTGTGAAGAACTACTCACTAGTAGCACTTCAATAAAATCTACACTAAAAGGTCTCTAGGCCATCTTCTTTTCAGACGCCTCGGAGGATTATCAGGGATGGAGGAGGAAGCAAGTTGGGAGACTAGTGGGTTGGAGTAGTTATGGAGCTTACTATGGAAGGATAGGTATCTGGTTTGGGCTAAATGAGAAACATATTGAACATTAAGATCTTTATGGATAAGTTAATTGGTCACAAAGTGAGGAGCATTGAGGATTTTTTGAAGGATTTTGGATTGTAAGGATTGATTACGAGATGAATTGAATGGTTTAGTAGAGTCCCAAAGCTCAACTCCGTACGTCCAAATAGGTCTAATCACAGTCATGCAAATGAGTCTTTTGTTATTAATTGGGAGCTTAGAACGTTTGTCTAGTACATGTTGAAGTAGTCTGTAACGACGGGCAGTTTCTTGTCGTTTTAGTCTTGTATGTGGATTCCAAATCAAACATTTGTCCAAGTGGAGTCCTAGGTAGCGGGTCTGTTCAACGTGGATTAGTGGAATATCATTAAATGATACTGTAGGACAGGAAGTCGTAGATTTATGACGTAGGGTAAATGTTATTTGGTGTGATTTGTTTGGATTTATTTTGATTCTCCATTTTTTACACCATTCTTGAAGGTTTAGGATATGGGATTGGAGTGTTTGAGAGGCAATAAAGGGATCATAACACACATGTGTCATCAGCGTAAGTGGTGCGGAGGTATTTGTCAACGTTAATGAGCAGTATGATTTAAATGTTAATTTCAACCAAATAACAGTTTCTACAATGAAATGTTAAATGTAATGTTAAATTACACAAAGATTACTTTTACTTTACTACAAAGGAACAATTAAAATTAAGTTTTTGTGTGGAAATTGTATTCTTAATTTGCTTGAAAAATTTTACGATTTAAACAATTGCACTGAAAGTTTTCATCAAACAGTATTTTTTTTAGTATTTATAAACATAACACCTTACCTATGTCAGAAAAAACATTTTCTGCCACCTTCATGGGCTGAACAAAGCTTTTAAAAAAAAAAAATCATACTATCCTAAATATATTTCTGTGGAGAAAAATCAAAACTTTGAACTAATTATAGACTCTGCCCTAAATGGAATTGTTAAATGATTTACCAATTCTGTGATATTCGGTTTATCATAATATTAGTTTAAAAATTTATTTATTCTATCGATAAAATTCAAAACATCAGCAATTGAATATAATACCTATTAATTTGCAAATGTAAAATTAGAAATTAAATGCATTTTGGTACTTATCAAACTTAGGGTAGTAGCTCTTACTTGTTGGAGCATGAAAGCGTGAGAAAATGATTATCATGGAGTTGAGGTACTTACAGGTAAATGGAAACACCTGTAACTAATAATGTTAAAGCGTTCTTTGGTACACTCCATTATGATTTTTTTTCCTATTTATTTGTTTTATTTTATAGCTTTACAACAATTCATATGATTTCATTCATATTTATGAAAATTAAAATATTGAATTAAAAAAAAAAAAAAAAAAAAAAAAAAAAAAAATCCTACCGATTTGCTTGTAAATTCTGAATAAAATCCGCGACCGAATTCTCCCACAATATTCTTCCTTTCACACACACATCCTCCTCTTTTTTCTTTGCCGTCCGAATGAAGATGTCCCAATCCTTCCGATGGCTTCCAATAAACAAATCAGAAGTTTTTTCCTTGCCGATTCAAAGGACTTGGAACGGGTATTCAATAAAATTACCATTAGGTCGGGGAATTCGGAAAAAGATAAATGGTATCTGCAAGGGTATCATTCCTGTTTTTGCTTAGACACTGAGGAAGGAGTCGATAGAATTGTGTATACATGACACGATCGAGGCCGCATTGAAAACAATAAGAAAGTTTAATATTCTAAGGCAATTCGATTTTTTAATGTTGGATTGGAATTTATTTAAATGTTGGTGTAAGATATTTTACCTTGCACAAGTGTGATGGGCTTGAAATTTAAATATGGCAAAAAAAAAAAAAAAAAAAAAAAAAAATTATAAAATAAACTAAAAAGATCTAGTTTTGCAAAATAAATTCAACCCACGGCATTTTTATAGCTATTTGGGTTAAATAGTTATAAAATTATTGTTTTGTTTTTTTTTAACACACAATAAACCTGGTTCGACTTTACATTTAAAATATCTGTCATAATTTTCTCCAAGCGGAAACATTTATATAAATTATAACATAACATTAATATAAATTGTAACATGCTTTAATATTTTATTTATTATTAATTCTGAAATTGATACAGTGAGTAAATTTAACATGCGATTGAACGTAACATGAAAATGAATTATCGACTAACTACTCTTTAAAGCTTTAATGAAAGTTCTAGGTTAAAAGGAACTGCGCCTATCTCATTTTCAGACACCTTGGATATATTTTTGAATCGATTAGAAAATAATTATCGATTTTTGGACGATTGGACATAATATTGAATATATAGGTCACACTTGTGACACATAAAGAAATTATTAGTATTTTGGAATTATTTAAGAACCATATTATTTCTTATGAGGATTCTATGGTTGAATGCATGATGTAATAGTAGAGAAATGGTCAGGGATGCAGTCAAGCATGATAAACACGACCAAGTTTTTAATTTAAAAAAACAACTATATTCGGAGTGTTGATGTTTCAACT
The DNA here is from genome assembly GCA_003667255.2 of Euschistus heros. Lineage (NCBI taxonomy): Eukaryota > Metazoa > Arthropoda > Insecta > Hemiptera > Pentatomidae > Euschistus > Euschistus heros. The sequence goes on along the minus strand of RCWM02000426.1, from coordinate 623,862 downwards.
TGCCTTACATGTATTATTCAAAGTGATTCTGGTCTGGTCGAAGACTTCAACAATTGTTTGTCAAATCTGCAACCAGACCACAATCACCCTAAAGAAGACCTGCAAGGCAGGTCGAAACTATGGCACTTCAAATATAAAGGTTTTTTAATTTAAAAACTTAGACGTGTTTATTATACTTGACTGCAATCCTGACCATTTCTCTCATATTATTTATAATAATAATAAAGCTTTATTGGCATCATATTTATGACAAAAGCCCCCCCCTTAGGAGGTAACGTGGAGTTCAGCTCCAAAATAATTTTACAGAATAGAAACTGAGATGTAACAATATAAAATAAAATATGCAATATTCTTTGTAAACCACAAAAACAAAAATAAAACAAAACTTTATTTTTCTTTTTATCGATTATTTACAATTTTGAACCAACAGTTTCTGGTTCTGGCCACTTTCATCCAGTTGGTTCGGTTATTTCATCCCTCCACCTCATGTACTGCCTTCCCCTGCTTCTCACTTGGCCGATCGGTGTCCACTCAGTGCTGCTTTTCGACCATCTTTCGTCCTTGACTTTCGCAGGTGTTTAGCCCACCTCCATTTCAGTTTTTGGGCCTCTTTGCTCGGACTTCTTTTACACGAGTAAGGATATCTCGTTTCTTAATTTTCTCATTTCTTCGGATTCCTGCCATACATCTTAAAATTTTCATTTGGATGGTGTCTAGTTTCGCCTGGCCAAACAGATTCAGGGGTAAATACAAGACTTTTATCTAAGTAAATGTAGGACTTTTGCTTTTAGTAATATTGTGAAATTATCCTTAAAGATTTTTTTTAAAGACCAGTATATATGCCATCCTATTTTTATCCTTCTGTCCAGTTCTTTGCTGTATTTTGTTTCTAAAGAAATTTCCTGTCCTAGATATATGAATCGTTTTGAGTATTCTGTTACATGTTCTCCAATTGTTATATGTTGTTCTTCCGTATTTGTAATTACTTTCGATTTTTGGTAATTTATTTGTAACCCATATTTTCTACTCTTATCAATCAGATCATTGATCATTTTAATGATCCAATGTTTTTCCAGGAGCTAATAAACAAATGTCGTCTGCAAACCTTAAATTATTTAAGCAGCTGCCATTTATTTGAATGCCTCTTTCTTCCCAATTGTCTTTCTTCCCGATTCCTTCCCTAATTATTTATTATACTTATGAATAAATTGTTATTGTCGTCTAAAAAGAAGATATGGATCTATATTTATATCCCTATATATACATTTTTTTAGTCCTACCAATAGGTAGTTGCATTATGAGCCATTGACATGACACTACAATCATTATCTTTATATTTTCTTTTTGTCATTTTTGTTTGCAGTTTTAAATGTTGGTAAATTAATTACGTTAATGATCTATATACAGCATCAGATGCATCTTTGTTCATGGTTAAAAAAAATTATCGCTGATGAATTTATTACAAAAATATTTATTTATTTAATAATTTTTATTTACAACTTATTTTTGCGCCCAACAAGTTTAATTTTTTGTGCTGGATTTTTAAAGACAGTTTTTTTCTATAGTATTTAATGTGAGCATTGAAGTTAGTCCATGGACGTCTTTTATTTACCGCAATGTTATGCCACATAGTCCAAGTAGTCTGGTAACGTAAGCATATGTATAAAAGTTTATCTGTTTCCAGTCCAAATTTTTTAATTTGGTTCACTTAATCTGGTATCGTGTAGTTATACATTTTTAAAGTAAGGTATCCAGTTTCTAACTACTTACAGTTGTCATGTAGCTATAGTTCAAATAAATTTTAATAATTGTAATTGTACTTTCTAATATTTATCTTATTAAAATTCAGTTTCCTAATTTCAGATATTTCCATTATAAACAAATTAAAATAATCAAAAAGTTAAAAATATCAAAATAATTATAGGATATCTCAAGATAAACATGAGTAATTTTTATTGAAAATAGGGTCATTGTCTGTCTTTTGAGTGTTAGAAATTTACCTTATTCCTGATTCAGGAAAATGTTTGTTATATGGCAGTAGTTGTCAAACGAACTAATAATTATCTGGAATTTAATATAGTAGGAATTGGCATAGATCAAAGGTAAAGCACTTGTAAAATGTTTGTTAACCTAGCAACCTGATAATCCTTCAGTCTGAGTCCGGATTCGGTCAGTGCCAGGGTGGAATTAATTCGTAGTAATTATTACCCCGTCCCACCTGGAAAACGCCATCTTTCCGAAACAACAAATAAGGAGAAAAAATATATCTCTAGTCATATAATCCTAAATACTCCTTATTGCGTATTAAACAAACTTATCCATAAAGATTTTAATATTCCGTATGTTGTTGATTTGGCCTAAACCAGGTAACAATCCTTTCATAATAAACTCCATTCCCACTCTAATCCACTAGTCTCCCAACTTTCTTCAAACTCGATTCCTGATCACCCTCCGAGTGGCTAAAAAGAAGATAGCTAAGAGACTGAGTAATTCATCAAAAGTCATGGAATCATTTTCCACAAATTTACTAGCATAATATACTGTTGTAAATATCATTAATTTTTTTTTTTTAATCAATTGATATTTTCTTTTTGAAATTAGTTTTTATATTTCTTTCTTTGAAATTGTTAATTATGATTAGTATGATACTCAGTTAAGTGTAATGATAGTGAAGTGCTCCAAGAAATATGAAAAGTCATTGACACATTAAATCGATGAACGGAATTGTGGCAATTCTAATCGATTATTGGGTACAATTAAGATCGTAAAGTCAAACATTTTACGGTTCTGTTAAATGGATCCTTAAATTTGAAAAAAAAAAAAAATTTTCATTTCAAGATAAATACCCTCGATTTTGAAAACAAGATTCAACAATCCTTGTTGTTCCTAACGACTATTCAATAAGGCAGACGTCTTTAGCCTTCAACCAATGATAGTGTAAATCCATCCCTTTTTAAAAAATTGAATAAATCCACTCTTAGTTCTATATACTTTGATTACTACATTGTTGAGGACGAGTAACAGTACCTTCTTTGGCTCTACACTTATATTTCACTCAGTAGATAGTTCAACTAGTGGATCAGTATCAATTAGGATACTAATGTGGGGTGATCTGGGGGAAGGTCGACATTAATTGAACTGCTTACTCCTCGCGATGGACCACTTTCCAAGAAAGGGTCAGTCACCTCCAGGTTGCAGAAGACTTGAAGTACGGACTTTCGGGAGCCTTCAAGAGAAGCATATTTCGACGGAGAAGAGAGCAAGGACCGCTATTCAAATCAGCTCTGGATTATTTATATATTTTTAAATAGGCCCTGGTGACAGGTGAATGGGACTGATACGTTCCTGATCACTATCAGCTTCTCGACAACATCTATTGTGTCTTTGCAAGATTTAATGTGACTGGGAATATTTGCATCTCGTCCTGGTCGCTTCTTATCCTTCGTCAAGGAGTCGCCCCGCAGCTGTGGACAACGGTACAGTTTTTGTCAGGCTCCTTCTTGCGATCGTCTTGAAGAGACATATGTGTCTCGGGTTGCCTATATCAATGCCAATTGGGATCTGGGTCTGGCACGTTACACGCTACCATTTCCCGAGCTAGGTAAACCCATTGTCTATAGTCTACACAAATCATAGTGTCGCCTTTGTTTTGGTTGTCTGTATTGTCAGTCTTGATTGCCGACTGCGTAATGGCCTTCGATGAAGAATGGTTAAACACTACATAATGTAAAAAATAAATAAATTCTACCCAAGCATTAATATATTATCAACCTATACTAATAAACAAAATGTTTTACTTTCTTTACTTGTATTTTTATAAATTTACCAGTTTCCGACTACTCTAATATTTACTAGACCAACGTTCAAAGCTCTCAATAAATTACAATAGACTTATTAACATGACAGTAGTTATACCCATTTGGACAATCGGAATTGTTCTTTGGGGCTCCACTAAACATTTTAGTTTTTTTCGTAAAATCCTCAATGCTCCTTTTTTTGTCACAACAAACTTATCCATAAACATCTTAATGATGCTGATTTGGCCCGAACCAGATACCTATCCTTTCATTGTAAAACCATCCTTTCACCATACCCACTCGAATCCACTAGTCTCCCAACTTCTCACACTCCATTCCTAATATTCCTCCGAGGCATCTGAAAAGAGGAAGGACAACAGACCTTCTAATGTAGAACTTTTTGAAATGATACTAGTGAGTAGTTCTTTACATGTTACTGACATGTCTTCGTAGTCATTTTCTTAAAATTTATTTGTTTTAGATAATGTATACAGTTGTAAATATCAACAAACAGTTTAAAATAAATTTAAAAAATAGAAACCAAAACTATAACCTATAGTTTTATGTTTTATCCTTACCGTATTAAACAACTATACATGTAAGAGATGTAATCGTGGTTAGCCCTCTGTTTATAACTCACTCTTTTCCCTTTTTTTCTCACTTTCTCTCACACATATACATACTTATTCCATCTTATTTTGTGTTATTCTTAGAAACTTTCAAATAAACAATGAAGACACTCAAAATTCAAGTTATAACTAACTGTTCAACGTTTCACGGTTCGAGGATCTTAAGAAAAAAAACCCACTATTTCCATTAATCTGATAATTATTTTTTAGACTTTTAGTCCTTATATGACTATAAATCTAATCTTATTATCTTAACAATTAGATAATCTTACTTATAATCTTGTGTTTGTTACTTTATTTTTTGATATAAGTATTTATTATTTTTTTTTTAAATTTTCTCTCTCTATTTAAATATCTATTTTATCTTTTTATTCTTAAATTGAAAATATTATAAGATCACTATATTTGTATCAAATATTAAAGAATGTTTTCTATAAGACCATTACTATTTAGATCTCAGAAGTATTGAATGTTAGACGAGACAGATCAGCAATGCGGACGTATAGATTACCTAGACAGTTAAAAAATACATCTTTCATGAAATTTATAAAATTATTTCTGTCCAATTTAATTTTTTTTAAAAGTTTTACATAAAATTTAAGAATTTATTTTGTGTGTTTAGAGGTGTAAATATCAGCTCTAAATATAAGAGCAACTTCTTCTAATCTAGATGAATGGTTTAGTTCTTAAAAATTATTTATCAAGTATTAACCTTGAGTTTTTGTGATGGTTTTTATCTTCGGTAACGGAAGCTCATTTTATAGTTGTTTTTTTTTCTAAAATGGTGTATCATTAACATTTATGAAGTGAAGGAATGATTAGAACAGAAATTATAGAAAGAATTGGAATAATAAATATATTAGTGAGAATGATCACATTTGATAAAATTCTTATCGCATTCTTTGATGACAAAATACTGAAGCCAAAATAAGTTGTACGAGGTTCGATTCGGATTTCAGTAATTAGCAAAGGAATGCACATCGGCATAGGATTCCTCCTGCAGCAGTCTACAGCAAGCTATGCTAATCTCTGATAAGGGATGCCATGACTCCAAGAGTTGCTATGTTCTTTTTCCCGACGAGAATGCGCGGGTGAAATATGCAGCCGAGAAGCAGGAACGAGAGGGAAAAAAGGCATACTTTATGGCAAGAGGCGGGACAAATTAGCCGCCGTGTCCTGGATCGAAAAAAGCCATTTTATTGGATCTATCCTTATCCAGGATCTGGCCTGAGTCCTTTATTAAATCACATTTCTTCAGCCCGGTGACGAGTTCGTGTGGGCGTCGTGGACGAGTCGTTTTAGTTCTAAGGTATCTGTTAAGAGATAGTATCTTTCCTTGTTATGTTCTGACGCCGCTGTTGTTAAACGACTCACTTTACTGCTGTCGTCGACTGTTGTAAACAGGAAATATATTCTGTGGCAGGTGGATTCGGAAGCTTCTTAATTTTCTTGCCTTGTTTAAACAGAATTTATTCGAATTGTCTACAACATTTTTAAATCTATATATTATGAATTCAATAAGTTCAAATTTTATTTTTAAAAAATCCTTCAATTCATGCTGTAAAGATGACGAGTAAATTCTTTTAACAGTTTATTAGAAAAGTAGAGTATTAATTATTTTTCAGTATATATATATATATATAAATATAATTTTTTTTATTTTGATTCTTTATTCACATGTGTCAGTCGAGATAATTAACCATTGGTGAATTGTTAAAATACTGAATCGGCGAGAAAGGGGAATGGGATAATACATTATAGAAAGTAGAACCTTGTGGCACCTCCCCCTAACTTCATTTGTTTCTTCTATTGTCCAGTCAAAGGTGTGTAGAGTGGATGAAATAAACTATAATTTTTGACTTCACAGTTTCGTTAGGAGTAGTTAGAACATACTAGAAGTCCCCGCCTCTGGGTTTTGAGCTTACGGTGGGGAGGGGAGAAGGTTCTATTATTGGATTTTTCGATTATATATCGAAAACGGTCGGCTCTAGAAAAATGTAACACGGATCAAAATTAAAGTTAAATAAATTTCCTATAAAATTGTTCTTATAAATATTTGTCGAACTTTCAGCGGCTTCCGAAATATACGTTATTGAAAATCTATAATGTTCGAAACAAAAATAATTTTTACCTCACATTTTGTCAAATACTTCCCTATAGTGCCAGAAAGATACATATGGATTTAAAGTAAATTTAATTTTCTACAAAATTGATTCGGATACGTTTTCTGAGAAACGATCATGGAAGACACTAAAAGCAAATGTTGGATAAAATGTGAGGTAAAAATAATTTTTTTGCGAAAATTATCGATTTTTAATAACGTATATCTCTGAAACCGTTGGAAGTTTGTGTATAATAATTATACATATAATTGTTTATGTATAACTTAAATTTTATTGAAAATTTAATTACCTCCAATTTTGATTTTAAACATACTTTTCTACAGTCCACCGTTTTTGAGATATAATCCACAAACCGAAAATTGGGACCTTCTCCCCCCCACCGTACGCTCGCCCACTGGGGTGGGTACTTTTAGTATTTTTACATTTTAACTACCCCTAACGAAACTATGAAGTTAAAACTTATTGCGTATTTCATGCACTCTGCAATATGTTTATTAACCGGACTATTAGCTTAGGAGGTCCCTCATCCAACCCCTTTAGCCTTCTTTGGGTCTTGCCTGGGATGCGGGGTATGGCCATGTCATTTATGAGTGTTTTGAATGTCCTTGTGATTTTAGGTGAGATCTGCATTAAAAAATACGAATTCCTTCATTAACAGATGGCATGAGAAGCTCAGAGTGTTGAGTTATGTTGCTTATGTACTAGGGTGCTTTCGTGATTGTCCTGAATATTTTTGCCAGTAAAACTTAAAGTTTGTTAATATGTGTCTTTTCAGTTTTTGTGTATATCTGTGATATAAGTTCAAATATGTTTCAGTAAGTGATTATAAGTGTTCATTATGTATCTAAGTAGATTTGAATGTATGTATATAATGATTTGAATAATGTTTGTATGATTTGAAAAGTAGATTTGAACCTCTTGAGAAAATTGAATATAAAAGCCTTTGATAGAGGGTTTTTCTTTTTTTTCATTATGTGTGGACCCCAAGTAATTCTTCAGTCAAATATCAGGCCAAGGCAGTGTACAGTGCTTATCTGTGGAATCAGTGATAAAAAAAAAAAAAATTATGTGGTATACAAATCTCCATTGCATTAGCAGAAAACTCCTGCCTGATTCGAAGACAAATAAAACTGTTTTACATGATAATAAGATAAATCATTTAAAAATTAAATGGCCTGCTGTGAGGAAACCAGTTTTAGCTAGGGAAATTTCCAAAATCAATTCAATAAAGATGTTATGGCGTATAACAATCTGCAGTTCCTTTAACATTTTTTAAAAGTAACCTGCAAATAGTAATTTTTAAAGTGATATAAATATTTTGTATAAATTTATCTAAAATGTTACAAAAATACGTTAACAAAATTTATTTTTTGTGTAGTTCTGTAAAAATACCATGGTAAGATACCTTGCAACCTCATTTCAGTAAAATTAAGCGAGCTACATAAAAACGGGTATTAATTATTAGAAAAGAAGAAAAGTAAAAAAATAAATGTATACCGTAAAAATAAAAGAAGAGTTTTGAGATCTCGTTTCAACCCTTTCATCTGTTTATTGCATTTTTAAGTCCTGCTATCGGTATTAAAAAGCCAGCACACCTCTTCCTGCTCCAATCTCTTAAAAATCAGAATAACACCAATTCTTGAACTGAATTCGAAAAAAAAAAAATCGAACGTTGATGGAACTAAAAGTAGATTTCAAATATTTTTTTGATTTTGAAATATAAGTTTTGTATGTTAAAAAAATTATTTTTGTAAACACAAAATAAGTTGGACAATTGTAAACCGTAATTAATAATTTGAACTTAAAGTAAAATATTTGTTATAATAATTTGTTTAAACTTTTAGAGCTGAATTTATTTATTTTTAAATATTAAAATGCATTTTATAAAAACAAAAAAGTATATAAATAATAAATTGTTTGTAGTGTTAGAATATTTATGGCATCCTTATTCAGGTGAATCAAGAAAATCGTTATCAGATATTTAGATGTCTCCCTGATACAAAAACTTGTTATTGCTGAATTTAATAGGAAGAATCATGAGATCATTGCTTGGCACCTTTTTGATCTTTGTCATACAACCATACCGCTGCAGTTTCGGCGACGAACCCCAGGTCTCCTATAGACTGCCTTCCATTAAACGGGCGTTACAGCTGCAGATAAGCACTATCTATTCCTATCTATTTATTTCGAACAAACATCGACACTTATATTTACAATCCGTCGACTGGGGCTTTGAACCGAGAAGATAAGTGGTGAGGGTCCACCGAATGGGAGCAGGAGGAAGATCTGATGACAGACATCCGATGATGTGTAGAGTTAACACCTCGTCCGGGGTGTGAAGATTACAGGACACCCTGAGGAGAACGTGTCGAGAAAGTCAAACAACTGATGATTACCTGACTATTAAAGTCTCTGATATAATTTGGAGACTGTGTATGTATGCACGGCCGGTATAAACAATCTTTTAATAACAGCTGTCCCGTTAGCCCCGGGTAGCGATCCGTCTATTTACTGTCCGGGATAAAATGATAGTTGATTATATTTACATATTATATCATTGATTATACATAACGGTATTATAATATCATAAAATAATATAGCTATTATATGAGTCCTATCAAAGTTGGAAGATTGTGGTCAATTTGGCAGGTTGATTTCCCTTCTTCAAACTCAATGTTTGATTTGAAAAAAAAAAATAAACTAAAGGCTTGAAATTGTAAGCTATTTGCCACGTTATTAGATCAGCTGCTACTTGCAATCATATTTTTAATGTAATATAAAGTTTTCTCTATACATTTACTTCATTTTTATGTCTAATTAAAAAATATATTTAACTTATTTAATAGCTGTGTGGAATAAAAAGGAAAGTTTGTTCAATTGGTAGTTATAGGCATTAATATATCAATCCTTAGCAGCCTAGAGTATTTATACAAAGAAAGTACTTAATAGAATATTCATTAACAAATTTCCCTCGGGTAACAGTACAATTTCTCCCGTTTCCCACAACTATTTAAAAAATTCCCCTCCCCCCTGTTTCCTGACAAAAATGACAAGTGAGTAATGTTGCTTATAAAATTCAATAATGAGACATTAAGTTTAAAGATGTCTTTATATCTTAATTAGAAATCAAGATATAATCGTATATTTAATGCATTTTATGTAATTCGGCATAGTTGTAAAACAAAAATAAGTACTTTTTTAAATATTTACTATAGCCTAAATCTACCTTACTGGGGTGACGTTTTTGTATTAAAAAATTTGGGGCAAAAATATTTAATTACAAACTTTTACAAAAATATATATACAAACGAGAGTATATAAAAAATATATCAGTAATTAAAAAAACTTGTCACGAGATAGAGTGAGGTACCCAATAGATTTGCTACCACATAATAAAAAATTGAAAATTACAAAATATTGTTATAACAAATAATTGTAAATCAAAACGTCCTCTGAATTGAAATAATGAAAAATAAAAGCGATTATAGAGCGAATGCGTTTATACCGCATTCACAGTTCCTCCCCGCTAATAACGTGTAAACTTCACAAAAAAAATTAATAATTGCTCGCATTTACCACCAAAAAACATTTCGCTATTTGGGCGCAAAGGCTTATAAAGTTTACCCTTCGGAGGAAAATTTCCTCCTAATCGGCAGCCCTGAAAAATAAGTAATAAGGGTAATTAACGCTGAATGGGTTTAAACAGGTTGACTAAAACATAAAATGGAGGATGTTCTTAAGTCTTGTAGATATGAGTTTTGATACAATTATCTTGAAAGATGTATTGAAGAAATGTCTAGTGTTATCGGCTTCGAATCCCCGGATCCGTTAGACCTTTCTGAAAACTAAATTACGGAGAATGGTTTGATTGCTCAATACATATTCATATGTAGATCACAATAGAGCCTGTAGCCACTTCATTCGGCACAGACAAGACCTCTTAGCGCGCGGACAAAAAGAAATGCTCACCACAAAGACTACTCCACTCCTTGGCCTGCGTCCTGTGAAATATCGCCTTCCGTGGTGCGCAGTCGTGCGCAGAGGGACCTATATTACTACCATTCACCTAGGGCCCATTCACTGACCGAACACAATGGTCGCGTGCTGGTTCTTTATCGTGGCCTCTCTCAATAGCCAATGCCGAAGTGAAAAAACCGTTGGTGTAAGAGCTTTGAGGTCTTTATTAGTCAATGGAAGGGTTGTAGTTTTTTTATTCAGTTTTTTTGTCCACTTCATACTCAGTCTATAGTGGACATTGTAATATCGGCATTTCCCTGCAAGAAATGAAACAAGAAGATTTGATACCGATACATTTATCAAACTTCTCAATGAACCTTTCCTGAAACCCAAATCTAAAAGGTAATCTACAAGGAGTTATCTTACTCTTCAAGACCACCGTAATATACCAGCAGGTATTACTCTTGTAATTATAATAATAATAAAACCCAAAAACTAAACCACTGTGATGTTATAACTTCATTTATCTTTAATATGTACATGTACATATATAGGGAAATAGATACATACATACGGAAATAGATACATAGATTGATGTACATACATAGGGAAATAAATACATAATTATATATGTTATACAATATACATTGAATATTAGATTGCTCTTATATAAACCTTCAGATACATTACTACCTGTTTGGACGATCAGTTCCTTCACTCAAGAAGAATGAAACATATATATTTAAAAAATAAAATAAAATATTACATGAACATTAAAATGGAAATTTCATTTTAACATGTTAATGAAACAAATGAGAAATCATTCTGAATTAAACATGTTCACTATCGGTTGAATTTTTTTTTTTTTTTGTGAGCTGTTAATAACACGATACTTTTTTTTGTTAGTAGTCATCTATCAAATATCTTAATAACTGTTTTTGATTTAAAAGAAGGGGCAGAACAGGAAGGTTTTATGCTATTTTTTAAGCATTTTCTAACGTTGACATGAAGTGTGCCATAAGGTATAAGATATGAATAGTGGAATATCATTGAAGTAGAAAGAGGGGAAGATTTTCATATACTACAGCAATTTATAATATGTAACATTTACCATTTCTTTGTTGTGTCTAGAAATTTTCTTTTCTTTTTTTTTCAACTTACTATATTTAATTCGTCCCTTTCATACTATAAATAGAATGAACTAATGAGGTTGAATGGGAAAAAAAAGAATATTAGTGAAATATGATGGTACTTCCTGTCTTTTATTTAAAGGAATCACCATTCAAACCTTTATTAAGACTTTAGCCCATATTATAAACATATTTATAAGTCATATTTAAACATATGCTTATTATTATTATCATATCACTATGTCCATGATGGTAGAGACTTGGCTTGTTTGAGCATTGATTGCCAGTCCTCAGGGTTGTATGTTGCTGCCTTCTAGTCTGATTCTGCTTTGGATCATCTCCAGGTTATCCAGCATACACCGTCAAATATTCCCCGGAAAACTTTCCATTCAAACTTCAGGAGCACCATTATTTTTTTATATCGTCCATAATTCAGATCCATAGGTGAGGACTAGTCTGACGAGTATATTATAAATTCTCAGACTAGCGTTCTGAGACAAGAATCTGTTCCTCATCGATGCTGCTACATATGCTTATAATCTGATAAAAAAACAACAGCACAGAATAAAACCTTAAAAACTTGGTTTTGATTCGCTTATATCCTGTTCGCCGTTAGACTTCACCTTTAAACTTTAAAAAGATGTCGAATGTTCTTCCTATTTGTAATACATTCATGCGACATATTGCCCCTTCCCTTTATAACCTTTCCGGCTTTATTTATTTATATAATAAAATTTCGTCAAAGGTCTTCTTATCTCCTTTTAGTAAATGCACCACTTCACGAAGATGCTGTTTTTATATCACTGATGCAGGGTCCAGGTGTGAACTTTACTGTCGAAAACCGCCCAAAATCAGCGAAATATAAACATAATAATGAAATTATATCCCGAATATATGTAGGTCCCCGTCAAAGAGATACCGCAGTTAAACAGCGATGTGTATTCGGTCGGAGCTGACCACCCGCGGGGCATTAAATTGCAAATGATGAGGGGGCGACCAAGCCTCCCCCCCTCCCCTCCCCACCAGCTTTATTTTACAGATAAAATAATGGACAGCCTCCGATTGAGAGCGGAATTTGTGGGTCGTAAAGTCGGGGGTTGATAAGGGACTGTGGTCAGGTAACAGGTCTTCACTGGCATCGCTAATTCCTTCGCAGAAATGTCTTCTCAGGTAACTACTTACCCTAGAGTCTAGTAGCAAAAGAAAGAAGGATCTGATAAGTGTGTGTAACTATACGTTTATGTATGCATACATTAAATGAAAAGAGTTCTGTTTAAAAACATCCGAGGTGCAAAAGTGCTATGAAGCCGCTTTGCATTATTTACGTACTGGAATCCCCTAATGAAAAAAAAGAAAAGAAAATATTCTTACTATACTTATATCACAATATAAATAAAACGTTTTATTTATTAACGAAATAAGAAAAAGGAATTATTCGCAGAAGCGAAGCATTTGAAATTGAAGCTCTTTCATTTAAAAATTGAACTAAAACAAATAACAAGCTGTAAAATAGAGGGTTACAGAATTACTTGAACTTTTTTTTTTTGTAAAGAAAAAATAGTTGGGATGAGCAATTATTAAAAAAAGACAATAAAACAAAATAAATTTTTTTTTAGGATAAATATTTTTCCAGACAAATCCAGTCACTTTTGTGTGTCGCTAATTAATATGCGTTTGTTGGCTTTGACTACAGCTGTCGGAAGGAGCTCGCAGCTCGCAAATGACCGAATTTAACATTCCACGGCCGTAGCGTGTCCGATTAGTTTCCTAAAACCTAGCACCTTGTCTTGTTTTCGTAGTCCGTTCGCGGCCTTGTCTGGAGTCCGTCCGGATGTTCTGGGAATGCTGCCGAAGAAAGAAGGACATGGCAGCTGGTGGTAGATCATGCCAAATTCCGTAAAACCTCAGCTGTAACCGAACCCAAGTCTTTTATTTTTCTTTTAGTTTCCTCTTTAATCTCACCTGCTGATGATGTGTTGTTGTTTTTTTAATTGTTTTTATTTAGATGTTGTTACTGCAATTCCTGTCTTTATTGGTCTATATTTTTTACTTTAACAGTTAATTTAATAGAAGAACTTGTATATGAAATTTGATCAAGTCCCCTAAATATCGTAGATTCCATTCTTCGAGAATGGAAATTTATTTACTGTGTTAAGAATACATGCATGAGGTCCTTGCAAGTAATTCCTCACTTTCAGTGTATTGTCTAAAATCTATAATAGACAATTCCTGGAAACAACTGTTCCCTTATAGCGATCCAAGTTAAATATCACTAATATTATATACAAAACATTTTCTCATGAAATATATATCTCGTAATAATTATTATTGTTACTCATTAATAAAAACAATGTCATTAATTAATATTATTAGTTTTGATAGTGGGTTGATATACGTTTTTGTCATTTCTTTTTCCTTTGTTACTACCTTAATCACAGTGTAACATCGCCACTGATTGTCGCTCTTTAACTGCAAACCCATGTTTAACTAAAACTCAATCACATTAAAACATACAAAAGGATGATATTTTGTAAAACTCTGCTTAGATACATTATATTTTAATGATATATGCATCAATGTACTATTTTCTTTTTTGAATAAAGATGAAGTAAAAAAAAAAAAAATTATATTACTAAGCCGCAGCAGAGTGATTCCTCCTCACTTCATCAAGACAACAGTCAACCGAGGCGCCAGAATCTATGATAGCTACAAATTTTAAAATACTTGCTTAAAATGATCATTGCATTCCAAATATTATTTGTTTGTTTTTTATATTAATAAATGGAGGATAATAAAAAAAAATATTATTAAGATCCTAACCTGTAGTTCTCTATATTATGTTTAATATTATGTATAAAGTCAGCGGTTATGAAAAAAAAAAAAAATATTACATTTCCGCTTTAAGGTCACACTAGAGTCTAGTTAGTCATCTGTTAGAATTGCATTACCTATTTTACTTATCAGAAATAGATATTAGCTATAACCGAAAAGTGATATTACCTATTCGAAAAACATGTACCATGTTTTTTCCTTTGATCCTTGAACTAAACTGAGATAATTTATTTAGAGAAAGGTTTATTTATAATTTCAACTTGGAATTTGAAATAAATTTGTAAATTATGCAGGATGGATGTTACAAAAATTGTAAAGTATTATTGCACCAGAATGTTTTTTTTTTTCATTATTTCCGGCTACACTGAATTCCAAATATTTAAAAACAGTACATATATATATGCACAGAACTATTCTACTGTTTCAATGTCTGATACATTGCAAGGCCAACTCCGCCAGCACTTATACCAATTAGAAGACTCAAGACTCAGAGGATACCTTAGAATTTCGACAGTGTCTTCATTCAAGATATTCCTCAATAGAGATCATTGTGACAGTAAGATATCGGGAAGTGTCCACGCGCCCAGACCAAACATTACACGCCTTCGGCAAACACAAGTTCTCCTTATCAGGCACTGGCACCTCTTGTAGTGTCGTTTAAAGGACTCAAATATTTGATGTCACTTTAGTTAATAGTATTTCCTCTGAATTGTTTGGTCAGTTTACTCCGAATATCAATAATGATTCCAATAATGCCATCGTATTGGTTTCTTAAATGTTCTACCATTGATTGTTGACTAAACGTTATTACCATTCCTATAGATGGGTGGATAAGATTATTTAAAAATTGTTTAAAAGATATCAATTATAACCACCAGACATTTGTCATACAATGTTCACCCACCAGTTCTGTCAATCTAGCCGTGAGACTAATTGAAGCTATTGTAGTGGAAGTACGTCTTTCGCTTCCTTGAACCTGATTTTTGAAGATTGACTTTTCTTTATGGTCCCTTTGCAATGAACTGCCACCTTCTCACTCTGAATAGGTTGGTAATCTCTAGGATATTAAATGGTTGAATAAAATATCACAAAATAAACTCCAGCTGATCATTAATTAATTATTTACAATGTTAATAGTTTTAAGATCAAATAATATTTTTTATTTATTAAACGTTTTTACATTTAATACTTATATGAAAAGCAATAGGCTTAGCTAGCAGTAAAGTACAGATATTGTGATAACTGTCACCTAATAAAATACCTTCCAGTTTATTTATTTTCCTGTTATCTTCTTGTTAACTCTACTCACGAAGCCTTTATTTATTCATGTGCGAGTATACTATCAATTTATATTCTAAAATTCTTGCAGATTCTCATCCATTATCATTGTACACATAAGCAGGTGGATTAACCATCTCTATGTGCTAATCCCTTCTTCCTCAGGTATTCTTGTTTTTGTTGTTTGCAATAAGAACTTTTTTGATCCGATAAACACCCAAATAATCGCTTCCAATAATCCATTTTTTAGGCCAATTATAAAATTGAAATGCTCATTTTATACAGTGTAATTATCTAAGCACCTAAGAAAATGAAATCTTCCAAAAACTATTTTAATATGGTCCTCTTTGTTTTTGCGGCTACTGACTAACTCCATATCACTCCAGTCGCAATACTTCATGGATATTAAGTAATCATAAAAGCAGAAACAAGAGCAGATCACATACTAGGATAATGTGAGACCAAAAGATAGACTTTCTAAACTGAATGAGGATGGAGATGTAGGAAGGCAATGAAACAATATTAGAAAATGCATCCTTATTAACAAAGAAGGTCAAATACAAAACGTCAGCAATAAAAGAAGTATACCAATGGTACCCTTAGTCAGACTGTGACAAAAACAAAAAGCAAGTATGGAAACCTAAATGGAATAACTGGTGAAGAATTCTAAAAGCATTCCAAGGACTATATACGGATGAGAGAAGAGAGAGAACACAGGATAGCTGTGGAAGCCTGAAATAAAAGTCTTCAAAGGCGTTTTATCGGATTTTCTCCAAGATAATTATGATTCGGAAAGGTTGAGAAACAAGGAAAAAAAATATATCAGTAAGCGATAGCAAGCAAATATTGGGGATAGTGATGGCAGAGCGCAATGGGACGAGGTTCTTCACGGTGCGGAAGATCGTGGTTTTGAATCCACGATATTTATACCGTGGTAGTTTCACGAAATGAATCTCTGCCTTTTCCCTCTCGCTGAGTAGCTCGGTAACCGTAAGTTGGAGTACATAAGGACCTTAAGCTTCATCAAACAAGAAGATGAAAATTTCTAGATATGAGAGATGCAGTGTGGTAATCCAAACATGGGT
Organism: Euschistus heros; assembly: GCA_003667255.2. NCBI lineage: Eukaryota > Metazoa > Arthropoda > Insecta > Hemiptera > Pentatomidae > Euschistus > Euschistus heros. The sequence goes on along the minus strand of RCWM02000426.1, from coordinate 607,031 downwards.
GAAAGACCCCTTTGTCCATATTTGACTTGAATAAAAAAATAAAATAAAACCTATAAAAAGTTGTAATCATTATAAGCCTAAAGCTCTTCATAACTACTCATTTTCTTTTATTTGTAGTACATAAGTAAATACCGGGCTAAGTGCCTAAAATCAATCACTTCTTTTTAGTGTTTAAAAGTGTGGTATGTGTCAAGAACAATGTTGTATAAAGTGGACTAACTCCACAACTACTCAAAAGTAGTTCTAAAGAATGCCACAAGATGAATTTACAAGAAGAAGATGATTTACTTTTTCTTTTTTTAGTTTTCACGAAACTAACATTTTGGAACTTAGCCCGGTTTTTACTTATGTGCTACATTTTATCTATTTATTGAAATTTACAACTTAAAAAAAAAATAATACATCAAGTAAATTTGAGGAAATTAATAATTGAATATTGTCAAACTTGCTCCTCCATTTGTGAATCATTAAAGATAAATCATCTAAAATATGCAGGTTCTTAAAGGAAATTCAATGTTATAAAACTTCTTATAAGTTTCCTGTAGAATCGAAGACAAAAAGTTATAAACACTATTTACACGAGCATAGTGAGATACTGTAATTATTTCTGAAAATGTTTCATTTACATACTACTGGACTTTTCTGTGACAATATTTTTTTGAGAGATGCACCAGAAACTGGAAAAAGGGACCTTTAAACCTCCCCAGTGTGATGAGATATTGATAGGATGTACGAGGTGTGATCAAAAAGTTCCAGGACTTTTTATATACTATGGGAATGTCTCACAGCGATGCGGTTGGCAGCATTGTATTGCCTGACTCAACAGGAACACAGCTGTGTTTGCAGATCAATCATAACATCACTGAAAGTAACATTAGCACAGTTTGTTTGAGGTTAGTAGTTTTATAGAGTTTGGCTATTTTATGAAAATGAATGTGAAAGAAGAGCAACGTGTTCGTGTGAAGTTTTGTGTGAAACTGAACAAAACGTTTTCTGAAACCTTTTTGATGTTACAAGAGGCTTTTGGTGAAGAATGTCTAAGCCGATCATGCTGCCATCAGTGGTTCAAGAGGTTTAAAGATGGCCTTTTTGTGTAAAAAACGCAATGACTGTCATTCCTCAGCCCCCTACTCACCTGGCCTGGCTCCAGCCGACTTTTTTTCTTTTTCCCGAAGCTCAAGAGACACCTGAAAGGACGAAGATTTCAAACAGTTGACGAAATCAAAGAAAAAACAACGGAGCTGCTAAACACCTTTACAAAAGAAGAGTTTTCTGGGGCCTTTGATCAGTGTAAACACCGGTGGGAAAAGTGTGTAGCTTCCCAAGGGGAGTACTTCGAAGGAGACAAATTTGAATAACCTGTATGTTGTATGAATAAATGTATAAAAATTCAATCCGGGAACTTTTTGATCACACTTCATAATTAGGCGATTTTCATTGAACATTGTAGTTTCAAAACCATTGCTGGATAGAATATTCCTACAAATACACACTTGCTAGAGAGTCGGGTGTTGGTCAATGTAGTGGCCAGTTTTACAGGATAACTATTCCAATAGTTCACTGGAATAGGTTTATAAAGGTTGGCAACACACTATGTAGTATTTTTATTATTTATTCATTTATTTTTTTTCTGATTTATTGATTTTTATTAACTTTAAAGTAAGACATTTTTTTAACAAGATTGAAATGTATGTTAAGAAAAATAACTATAATAAAACGCGAATGATAAAAACAGAGAAAATTTAATACAAACTCAGTTTTAATGGTGTAATATTATTTTTTAATGTTATAAGAACTAAGCATGCTTCAATTTTAACCATATTTATTTTACCATAACTAATTATCTGTTATAATTTATTTATTTTTTTATCTCTTTTAAATTAACTTTTCTGTCACATCGGTTTGTTGTGTCTTTATTCTACCTCTGATGAGCTAATTGATATATTTAAATTGTGTATATGAACCACATACTCCTGATATGCACAATCTACAACTATACACTATTTTCTTCCTTAGGCAGCTTTTATTATAGATTACCCCTAGATCCTAATCTTTTGTTATTAATTCTTGTAATTATTTTTGCAGGGTTGCCGATGAATCATTCGTTGCTAGATTTAACAGGTATGTTTTATTTTATATTATATATATTAGCTATCGAAATTTAATGTCACCGTTTATGATATTTAAATATTAGTTAGCGATGAACAATTTCCTTGCTTGCAGAGCTAGGACAGGGTATCCTACAGGTTGACTAATTATTCTAACCATCAAATCGAGATTCATACCGTGAGTCCAGGACGAAATAAATATCAACACACCCAGGCCGGATTCGAACCTGCGCCGCTGAGCACACTCGACCACCACTTGTTAACGAATTAGTTAATGAAAAGTCTATGTAGATTCCTATTCGAGACTTTAAATCATGATATTTTTATCTCAAACAGTAAATTTTAATCTTGTACTTATGTAATTTAGCAGTAAATTTCAATATATTCATTGGAAACATTATTTATTTATTCTTTTTTTTATAATTTGTAAATCCCGAACCAAGCAAATTAAAACATTTTTTAGATATGTTGTGTTATATATAACTTTCCAAGTATTCATATTTTATGAGGAATGTAGCTAAACTCTAACAATCGTTACAATAAAAGAAAAAATACCGGAAAGAATTAGTATCGTTCCGATAATTTTTTTGCTTGCAAAGCATGTGCAAACTTTTTTAAAACTAAAATTATTTTCCTGACTCATAAGGAAACGTCTCGGGTCGCTCCCTCTCTACCATAAGGCGAGAATTCCATCGCGTGGCGCCTTCCGAAAAAGATACGACACGTGCTCTCTAAAAAAGTGTTGAATGAACTGACTCATTCAGTGACGGCACTTCTGTCACTTGTGTAAACTCGGCTAAGAGAAGAAAAAAAATCAAAATAAAAAATCTCGTTATCTCTCCGGGGGTTTGCAGTTGTTTGTCTATACGTCGCTCTTCTTAAGTGCCGTCCGTGTCACATGGCTTGGAGGTGTCAGCGGCTGTTATGAAATAATTGGCTTCGAAAGTATAATAAGTGAAGTTTCAGAAATTATATTATTTTCTTAGAATAATATGTAGTCATTATGCGTGTACATTGTATCATAGTTTTCTCTATGTGTCGAACATTTGCAAGATTAATAATTTTCGTTGACTAGAATATTTCCATCAACTACCCTCTAGAATCACATCCCTACTTATATGAAACGTTGACTTTCAACTTATAAAAAATCATAAAGCCGTTAAAGTAAAAAGGTAAAAAATATTTTTATGTATAATCACTCTTTGAATCTAATTGTAAGAAGGAATTTTCCTGTTTCTTTCGCTTTACATGAATTAAAAAAAAAAGTATTAGGTATGGTGCATGAATTTTCACATAAAATATTATAAAGCCGTTAAAGGAAAAACTATACAAACAATATTTTGTAAATATATTCTTCAATAACCAGTCTTTAAATTAATTTATTCATAATTCAATATTAAATTTAATTAATTAATTTTAAATTTTATGTAAAATATTTATATTTGTGTTTTAACAATGAAATGATTTTTGGCGAGCTAGATTGTTATTCTGAACCACAATGTGACAATTGCTAACTACCATATCTACCAACCAAAGTACCATTCTAATTATTCTTTCTTTTTATGCTCAAAAAATGAAAATTAAAAGAAAAAAAATACTTTGTATTTTCTCCATTGCAAATCCATTTTTTTCTCATGAAATATTGTTGTTTTATATCATGAATTTTTTTTCTTAAACTCTCGGCATTTTGAAACCTTGGTAATCATATGTTTTAATAGGTTCTTATAATATCGAAAGTCCACTGTATATCGATCATTATTTTGAATCTAAGAAGAAGACACGATTTAGAATGTAGAAAAAGAAACTGCTTGTCGTTTTCGACAACTCCTACATGTATTTGACAAAAGATCAAAACACCCTATTAATCACAAGATAAATAAATAAATATACTTTATTTATTATACTAATTATATGATAATAATTAGACCTATTCGGATATAAGGAATTTGTCTTTGGGGCTCTATTAAATTCTTCTTTTATCAAGTCTTTATAATCTAAAATCCTTCTTAAAATTCCCAATGCTCCTTATAATATCAGAAATAAACTTATCTAAATGTCGGTATGTAGATGAATTGGCCCAAAACAGATACCTGTCTTTTCATGACAAAATAATATGATAAACTCCAAATCTACTCGAATCCACTAGTGTCTCAACTTGCTTCCTACTCGAATCTCGATAATCCCCCGAGGTGTCTGAAAAGAAGATGGGACCTTATTATGTTTATTTTACTGCAGTGTTACTTATCAGTAGTTTCTTCACAAGTTATTAACATGTTATAGTAATAATATTTTCTCACATTTAAATGATTTATACAGTTGTAAATAACAATGTATATATATATGTAAGTTTGCTACCATCACATTTAAATGATTTATACAGTTGTAAATAACAATGTATATATATAAGCAGCTATTGGTTTTCCGTATCGATACCATCTCGTAGCGGAGTGCCGTAATCGAAATAAATTCTCAGAAAAACTAAAATCAAACATGACTGAAGGGTTTTCTGGGATTGACGACATACAGATATTACAAACAGACTTAGGTGACAAACATTTAAACTGAAGAACCGGGCGAAATTAAATCCGTTGATAAAGCTAAACGTAATCATATGTGACAAAATTAAAACAAAAGCTACCTATGATAGTGGCTCCAACGTTACATTAATTTCTCAACGAATTGCTGATTTGCTAAAGTTGAAGTTAATAGAACAAAAGAATGTATTGAAAACTATCAGCGGATTAAATTTCACTTCAGCCCGGGCTACAATTTCACTTCGTATTGGACGTATTACTGATCACATTACAACTTACGTTGTCAAGAACGATCATTTTTCTTATGACATCTTATTGGGGATTGATGCCATAAAAAAATTTCAATTGATTCAAGACGAAAACTTAAAAATACTACAACGAACAGACAACAACAATGTGATAGATTTAGATGAAAACCGATCCAATAGTGATCGAGAAGATAATTTACATCGATCTAAATTAGATCAGATGATTAAAAATAAATTCAATGATAGTCAAGTTTTAATTGATAAAGATGATTCTAATGATTATATTGAATTAAATTTTAATGAAAACTTAAAAATAGAAGAATTCGGTGCCAATTTAAATCATATTGAAAACGAAGAGCGAAAACAGCAGATTGCAAATCTAATTGAAAATCATAAACATATGTTTGCAAAGGATAAATTTGATATAGGGAGAGTAAAATCAAAAGAAGCAGAGATAAAAAATTATTATCTAACGAGTATGTTACTTGTCGACCGTATAAATGCTCAATTCCTGACGATGAAGAAATAAGAAATCAGATTAAGGCATTATTGCAAGCAAAGATTATTGAAGAATCAGATTCTCCATTCGCTTCCCCTGTAACCCTCGCGTTCAAAAAAGAGGAGAATAAGAAATCACGCTTGTGTATCGATTTTCGTAAATTAAATAAACTCGTAGTTCCAGAAGTTTTTCCATTTCCTACAATACAAGACGTAATCGACAAAGTTGTTAATTGTGAATACTTTACAGTTTTAGACATCAATTCGGCATTTTGGTGTATTACACTAAAAAAAGAAGACAGAGAAAAAACTTCTTTTATCACGACTTATGGAAAGTTCATGTTTAAAGTCCTTCCATTTGGTCTGAAAAATGCTCCGGCCACGTTCCAGAGAATCTTATCAAATATTATAAGAAGAAATGGTTTGGATGAATTTTGCATCAATTATATTGATGATATTTTGATATTCTCTCAAACCTGGAAAGATCATCTTCAACATATCGAACAATTTTTGCAGATGACTGATGCTGAAGGATTCAAACTAAAATTAGTCAAGTGTTTGTTTGCAGCTAAATCTGTCAAATATTTAGGCCACACAATTTCAAAGAACAGAGTCTCACCAGCCCAAGGTAATTTAGTTTCAATTCAAAACCTACAAAGACCATCAGATAAGACTGGAGTACGAAGTGTTTTAGGTTCAATCAACTTTTACCTGAGATATATATAGAAAATAGTTCTCAAAAGCTGGAACCATTGCATCGATTATTAAGAAAAGATGTGAAGTTTGAATGGTCCGATGATTGCGAAAAAGCTTTTAATATGATAAAAGATTATTTATGTACGGCTCCAATATTGTCAATTTACGATTATAAGAAGCCCGTCTTCATTGAAACAGACGCCAGTTTTAAAGGTATAGGCGCTACTCTAAAACAGCCACAAGAAGGTGGAATACTGCACCCTGTAGCACATTATTTAAGAAACGGAAAAACGTTTAGACATCATTCATTTGGAATGCAAAGTGATCAAAGACGCAATCAAATTTTGGCAATATTGATTAATAGGACGCCACTTAACTATATGTAGCGATCATAAGCCATTAGAAAAACTTAAAGACTAAGGCCAGATCAGATGAAATACTAGGCGATCTAATTCTTTATTTATCGCAATTTAATTTTAACATAATTTATAAAAAAGGCAAAGAAAATATTCTAGCCGAGTTATTATCAAGAAATCCGGTTTTAGAATATTTCAATAATGAAGATGCAATCAGGATCGTGAACTTAATCGATCTACCTCAGATATTAAAAGACCAAGCTGAACACCTTTCGGAGTTGAAAATAGAAAAACAGACTGACTATAAGCAAGGAATGATCCTTAAAAGATTAAAGGGCAAACTTAGAATATTTGTATCTCCAAAATTAGGAATGAAATCATTAAACTGGTTCATGAGCATTATGGTCACATTGGTCCAGCACAGATGATCGCCACAATTCAGCCGCATTATTACTTCAAGGGTTTCTACAAAGAAATTCATACTTTCTGTAAAAGTTGCCACATTTGTGTTAGAAATAAAGTCCGTCGCAGTAGAGCAATCGGCCTTCTCTCACAATTAGGTCCTGCCACTGAGCCGTTCCAAATAATGTC